>JAJOZX010002343.1:462500-560000 GCA_023014485.1 Bathynomus jamesi
ACTGCTTCTTATGTCAAGATGATGATGACCAGCGTCTCTCCACCGTACGAACTGAAAACGCGAGGAAGGCACTTAGACGAGCTGTGGATATTTCCCAAGATCCAGTATTGATGACAAGACTAAGCAATGCACTCTCACCAAGTGATGCCCATGCGATAGATGTAAGATACCACAAACCATGCTGCTGGACACGATGTGTGTTCCATGTCCTGAGGGATGATGCCAGCAACCGGGCCAAGTCTACAAAGACAGACCTACCAATGCAAGTACCATGCTTGATTGAGCTGAATCAATCTCATTGAATATCAAACCCAAAATAAGGCTCATCTACCCATGGATGCCATCGAAAAAACCTACATATCTATGCTTGGTGGTAGTGATGAGGCACAGAAGCACACTCCGACACTGACACGACAGTGGCTAAAGGACAAAATTCTTGCAGAGTTACCAAGTGTGAAGTCAGTGAGGCAGAAAGACAGAAGAAAACCATCTGTTCTTTACTGTCCTGAAGCCTGCGAAGAAGATATGGTCTACACTTCCTTGATGCAAGATGCCACAAGTGAAATGGACAAGACAATGATGATGATATACAAGACAGCTAAGCTAATACGCAACAGCATTACCAATTTCGCTGAGGAGAAGGAAACACACACAATTACAGTATCCAGCACAAGAGAGGATGTCCCGACCGAGCTGTACAGCCTTATACGGTAGATTTTGGTGGGATCTGAGGAGGAGCTGCAAACGGAGATGAGGAGCAGGAGAGTTGACAGGTCAGCATTGACCATAAGTCAGAATATCATGTATGTTTTCAAGACCAGGAGACAAGTGCACCACGTGCCCAAGAAAGCTACATAAGCTTTGGATTCCTTGGGCCTGGAAACATAGGATTAGCATTTAGAATGAAGTTTCTATGTCAATTACAAGCGGAGATATTCGGAAATTCTTATTTTATGGCGGCCATTTTGAAAATCCAAAATGGCGGCTATGCAGGCATCTGCGCAAATGTAAACATTGATTTTCAGATTCCTGATGCCATAAGCTTTCCAAAAATGCACTGGTTTGCTAATCTCCATAAATTTTGAACGAAAGTGTTTTTATTGACATATTGAACCGGACTATAACGCGAGTTTGGATAAATTTCTATTTTTGCTTTCTATTTTTGCAGTTTCACAACCATGCGACCTACTATTTCTATGGTTAAGTCGAATCCATGTTTGTGTCATTGAAGGTTCGTTGTGAGAAACGAATGTCCCTTAATTTCATTCCCTTAAAGTACAAACAAGATAATTGACGGTTAGATCGTTTAACATTTCCATCACAATATTACCCATATCTCCATTTTTCCATTTATTATAGAATTTATTATAATTAATTACTGTCTTGCATCTAACCCTCATCCCTAAATTTTATTAGATTATGCACGCACATTGAATGTAGCATGATTCGAACCCTCGTTTGTACTCCTTTATTCACTTACTTAATTCTTCCTCAAATGTACCAATTCCTTAATATTCACTGTATACTCGTATAAGTATATTTATTTAATTAATAGTTTCAATCACTCTTGTACCATGGCTGTAAACCCTTCATTACTGTATCTCTTTAATTCGTTTCCTCTAAGTTCTCCCAATAATGACTTATACTGTACGTATGAAGTGAATAACTATGACGTCATAAAGTAACTTAATTCCCTTCATGTTTTCCATACCTTGAATACTGAATCACATATTTAGTATGTGGATATCTTTAGTATTCAATGTTTGGTAAATTCTTTAACCTATTATTATTTATATGTTGTTCACTCATACGTCCATTTCCTTTTCTAACCTTTATCTTTTGTTAATTTTATTAATTATTCATTCAGCTAACTATTGTCAACCTATTGTGACTACCAATGTGTGTACAAAACTTTATGCATTCGTACATGTTCGCAAGTGATCATGATCACGTACATAGTTACCTTACATGTAAGTACGTTCACATGTATTCTTTTTATTTCTTTTCTTTAAATTAGCGTCGCTGACTACGAATCCATCGGCCCCGGGTTCGAGACCCGACGGCAGCCGGCGCGCAGCAAAACCCAGCTGTTCATCCTTCCACACTAAAAAAAAGTGATTGGTAGATAAATGGGTGGCCTAGTGGTTAAGACGCTGGGCTGCTGATGGGGCGTGGTTCGGATTCCACGTTAAACTGTAGGTCTAAGGTGGAGTGAAAAGCTTGACCTTCGTCAGAATGAACAATTCGGGCGGAAGCTAACCAAAGGTTACCAAAGGTTACCAAAGGTATATATGTATATGTGTATATCAGTGGTGGGCGCGGTACCAAAATTTGGGGGTGCGTTACGCGGTACTGCGGTACCTCAGCATGCCCAGTGCGTTACGCGGTACTGCGGTACTTTTTCAGGTCCCCCTGGTGCGTTCCGCGGTACTGCGGTACTGCGGTACTGCACACAAGAACAACACAAGTAATAGCACATATTTTCAGAAATTGCATATCGGCGATTTCGCACCTGAACTTTCTGCCATAATGGCTAAAAATCGATCTTTGTCACAGAAATGTAACACACGTGCAACCGGCTCAAAAGCAAGTACTGCACTGAGGCGTTGTGATAGGATGGCAACGTAACATGTTCTGAACGAAAACTTAACGTGTCTAGAGTTAGGCTGATGCAACACACGCAGCATTCGTCTTACTGTACTCCTGTAATAAGGTTTACTTCAAAAAAAGTGTTAATTTTTTGAAAAGTCGTGTTTGTCGGTACCGCGGAAAGTACCGCGGGAAATTTGAATGCGGTAGCGGTACTGCTGTACTTTCAGCGATCCTTTGCGGTACTGCGTTATGCGGTACCGGTTTGGTAGTGCGGTAGTACCGCAGTACCGCAGTACCGCAAAAAATACCGCAAGTGCCCAGCTTTGGTGTGTATATATACCGTATGTGCCCATGTACTTTATTATACTCCTAACATCTTAATTGTCTATAAATATGAAACACTGTAAAAAACTATACTTAACTGTTTAATTGTAATTAACTGTAATATTTTAATATAATGTAAGAGATGTACTTTAATGAAACTATAATTAACGATAATTATTTAATATAATGTAATTAATGTAGTTTAATGAAACTGTAATTAACGATAATAATTTAATATGTAATTAATGTACTTTAATGAAACTATAATTAACGATAATAAGCGAATGTGAATTAATTGGTAATTATAATCATAATTGTAATAAACCAAATTTACAACGTACTCAGTGATGTACTTGGGATTCTACTCAATGTACGACCCAACATTATGTCGCCATTTAGGAATGTATACTCGGCGATATTGTTATTCTTTTTTATTATTATTATTTTTCTGTTGGGATAAATTTTTTATTTGCTTTCTACTTCGCCAAATAATTGATGACTTGTTCTTTTTAAAAAATTTCTCAATCATTTTTAGATGTAGCTTAATAATGAATCCTGAGTAACTTTTACAATGTTCATGTTTTGTATACGTTCTCTCTTCGTTATAAAAGATGAGGTCATGTCTTGCCTAAGCATTTAATTGTAAATCTTAAACCTTTAATTTTTGCTCATATGCATATTTTAGTGTAAAGATGCATAGTTCAATTTCCACTTCTAATTAACTTGGCAGACCCGGAAAACATCAGATCTGAAAATACACTGTTTAAGACAGAAATATGGCTTCCTATTCCTATATCCTGTTTATCTGTTTAACCATTGTCACAGCAAAAAAGTTTACTTTATTTTTAACTATTGTGCAAAAATAATACAGCCTTTCCAACATTTAATAATAATGATGTTAGCAGAATAGGGGTATATAAACCCCCATAATTTCTTTCATGTTCATTCTGATTTAGATTACGAGGCTGAGCACTACCTGTACATTTTAGCAGTAAATTACAGTAAAAAACAGTCTTTATCTTCTCCTTCGAGCCGTGCTCTCTTCAGAGAACTTAGTCATTAAAATCTCCCGATACGTTACAAGAAGAATCGGGGAAACCCTCAGAGAATTTAATAAGCCTCTCAGAATCCTCCGAGCCACTATAGAAGAACTCGGAGAGTAGTATAGAAGAAACTACTGCAGGTAACAAATCCGTTGCTGCCTCCTAACCAGAACCCCCGTCGACTTCGAACCAACCCAGGCCATAGACGGAGAGGTATATATATATAATATATATATATATATATATATATATATTATATATATATACACACATTTTAACTCGGGTGGTTACCTCATTTTTCATTTGTTTCGTTCTCTCTCCTCATCTTGCGCGGAATATTCTCCTATACAAGCGTCGTTCTTTACGATATATATATATATATATATATATATATATATATAATATATATATATATATATGGGAATGAACTCAGAATGGTCCCCTGAGTTTTTTATGATACATACAGACCGTGCATGGAACAAGGAACTCTTCTGGGATAATTAAATCCACTATAGTCCGAATAAGTAATGTTAAATGACAAATACCATAGTTTTTCTTTTCATGATGCTAGCCCGACGTGGGCAACGGGTCTCTCGCAAAGAGGTCCCATAAATATAGCTTCCCTCACCAGCTATCTGCAAAGCAGACAGGATCCAGCTTTGGGACATGGATCTAGGGTTTAAAGCAGCCTAGCCCTGCTACATTTAGAACCTCAATATAAGCAAAAGACTCGCTGCCTTCACGTCAGATTGAATACATCAAAGAAAAAGGGGTAACTATTATATTTTTAGCCAAAAACCAAAACTTAAACCTCAACTGGCAGAATTGAGCGTCCACTTTTCAAAGCACATAACATGTATTCAATCTGACGTGAAGGCAGCGAGTCTTTTGCTTATATTGAGGTTCTAAATGTAGCAGGGCTAGGCTGCTTTAAACCCTAGATCCATGTCCCAAAGCTGGATCCTGTCTGCTTTGCAGATAGCTGGTGAGGGAAGTTATATTTATGGGACCTCTTTGCGAGAGACCCGTTGCCCACGTCGGGCTAGCATCATGAAAAAGAAAAACTATGGTATTTGTCATTTAACATTACTTATTCGGACTATAGTGGATTTAATTATCCCAGAAGAGTTCCTTGTTCCATGCACGGTCTGTATGTATCATATATATATATATATATATATATATATATATATATATATATATATATATATATACTGTGGTGTGTGTGTGTTGGTGAGAGGAAGTTTGCTTTGTATGCTTTGTTAGGATTCTTCGTCGATTATTGGAATTCAAACAAAACGCTTTTATAGCTTTGTTCACCGTTTGCTCGTTGGACGTTTTTGCACCGTTTGTCGACCCCTTTTTCGACGAAAAATAAAACACTTAAATGTTTTCCAGAAAATAAAAAATATGAAAAAGGTTTTGAATAATGTGACTTTTCCACAGATGGTACAGATAAAACACGACCGCATGCAGACTGGCACTCCAGGTTAGTGCCACTATTCACTTCTCTTTTTATATATATATAACTGAGTTACTATCGTAGAATAAATTACTATCTTAACTCGGATACTTTCGACGAGTAACTTGGAACTTTGTAAGCTAAAGTTACTTTAGTTCCACATTTAAAATAAACGTTTAATTTGACATACATTTTTGAGCTTGAAAGTCTGACACCGACGTATGAGACTGGCCAGCCGACTGTGGAAGTGTTATCTAAGTGTCGTTTTCTCTTTGGCAATTGTCAGGTAGACCTGACACAGGCTACGTTCACGTACGAACAATCTACACTGAAAAAAATTTTAGGTTACATAAGACTACGTTAACCAGGTCAACAGACGCATCCAGTTTCAAAGTTGAGCTTGTGAGTTATTTGACCTAAAAGGATAGTATCTAGACATTAAACCTAAGTACTTAATTTGCAGGTGGTCTTGGGACGAACCCGCCACTTGACGATCCAAAATAAAGACATTTAATTTTCTTGAAATATGCCAAATGGCTAACTGCTCGTTCTACTTTTAAATCAGTTGACTACTTTCATTTTGTGGTTAATTAATAAAGTGGCTAAATTTTGAAAAGCGGAATGAATCATATGGCTAATCAAGCGTTTCGTAATGACGGTTGAGTAACTGGTTTCATATTCAAGTTAACTCGTAGTAGATAGCACGTTAAATTGTTCTTGGGTTACATTTGTACTACATATTTCTTTATAGGAGAAGGGTAACTAAAAGTCTAAAACATTTGTACATTTTATACGTACACATTATCAGATTACTTTGTGAAATACATAAAGGAAGTCAAATGCATTATATTTCCTTAACAAGCAAGGTGGTCAGATAATATGTCAGTAAACCTTGGTTACTAGTCAATGCAATATTAATATAGTGATACCAATAGTCAGAAATATGTGAGGGTAGTGAGATACACTTTTTCATTAAGAAGTAGGGTAATTAGACGATATACTAGTAAATCTTAGTTACTAATCAAATGCACTAGGCAGATATTGTTAAAAAAATTAATGACTTTCTTCATTGGTTTGTGATCTTCTTTAGATAACTAGTTTTATAATGTGACTCAATTTAACTAATAAAATGACTAGTTCATCTCAATGTAACTAATAAAATGACTAGTTCAACACGAAAAGAATTACGGATAATTTTAGTATAAGTGACATTTTTCTATAAACTATAAAAGAGTAAATGACTAGGAGCATAGTAATTTAACTAACCCTTACGGAGCGACAAAGAAATTCAATCACAAAATTCATATGTAGTTTTCGTGTGTACGCTTCAAGTAGCCGTTATCAATTCGTTAACTATTACTCAAATTTAAGTCAGATCTTAAGCCAACATTTTCGGATATTTCGAAAAAGAACAAACGCAGTAAAGTGTAAACAAACATGCCCTTAATAAAGACCCTTTTCGTGAAGTTTAACAGTGGATTCCCAAAGATTATAGAATTCCAAAAGGTTAATCTCAGATTATAGAAAAAGATAAACAGCCTGTGTTCCATTTTGTTCCATTTACTCTGAGCAAAATCTGGAGTTCTATTTTATGTATTTTTCAAAACACAAACTGACATTTAAAAGGTTGCCAGTTCGTTGCAAGAGTATGCTCAGTGAACTCATATTTCTTTGTTTTATTTATATATATATATATATATAATATATATATATATATATATATACAAACTCAGAATGGTCCCCTGAGAAACTTATATGTTGAACACAGACCGTGCTTCTTAATTTTTATATGTAAATCTGTATAACTTAGAATTTAACCCTCTTTTCTCAGTCTTTAAAATTTGTCTTCATGAATAGGTTATAGAAATTTTCTGTTTTGTTTTTCATTCAATATTGATTTTAATTTCACATTGTTATTAAACAGCCTGAAGATGAGCGTATTGCTCGAAACGTTGCATTAAAGAAGACTTTTCATGGCATTTACATTTCTCCTTGTCATTGGATTTCTCCTAAATATTATATATATATATAATATATATATATATATATATATATATATATATATAATTTGGGGGGGGGGGGTGTAAGAAATTATTTTCGTCAGCCTCTGAGATTAATTATTTACTAAAATTTAAACAATTTACTTGGTATAAAATTTAATACAATTCATACAGTAGCTTTGCTTAGAAAATTAAAATTTTATAAATATGGTATGTAATTATCTAAAGTGACTCGTAATTAGTTTACACTATAAATCGTTTTCTTTGAAAATCAATGAAGGAACAATATAACTACGATGCAAAGACTTTTGCATTAATATCTTTCGACAACCTTTTACTCATTCTGAGGTGGAAAAAGTGGAAAGAATAGTGCTGGGGGGAAGGTATTCTCGGAAAAGAGGACATCAGTGACAAACACTTTGAACAAATAATGCTCGTAAAATTTAATTCTTTCCTGTGTCAAGAGAGAATAGTTTTAAGCAATTAATAGTTCCATTAGCTCATATTTGTGAAACTAAATTATTTCTCGGCTCAGGCAGAGTAAATTTAAGCAGACAAGGGGACTGCGTTTCCCAGCTCTGCAATTGCGAAAATGAAACGGACAAGACCACTGGCTAGAAATGTATTCTTTGCAGTACATCTAAAACATTACGAATGCATAAACTTAGGAAAACAAAGATAGAAAACGATGACTAGAACGAATACCAAAATCAGTGGCTTTCATACCTTCGTGTACCTCAAATGCATGGATTACCAGAGAAAAGTAGTAGGCTACAAATGGGGATGGAGAATGTTGAAGTAGAAGAATGGCAACGAGTTCATCAACACAAGTGAAAATAGGATTCAGTACACCGAGGGGAACACACTAGAGGGAGATGCAGAAGAAACCTTAGACGAAATACCACCAGCACAAGATCGCAACATCATGAATACAAACGAAAGCACACCAAAGAATATAAAAAAAAAACTGAATAGGAAAGAACTGGCACCAGAACAAAGGAAGCAAGTGAATCTCACAGGACTCCTAAGGAATCTAAAAGACCGACCATATGCAAATACTACAAAACAAGATCGTGTAAATATAGTTTCGGATGCATGTATAACTATCCTTAAAAATGTTTCAACATGAGGAATGGAATTCCCAGATAGAGAGAGAGCTGCTACTACTTCCATACTTTTTGCGCAGACATCCAATCAGAGGGAAAAACTGTTTTAGTATTGAGTGCCCTTATTTTCATATTAAAGGTACACAAAGAAGAAAAAGAAGAAAAAGAAGAAACACAGCTGAAGGGCCAAGTAAAAGAAGTGACAACATAATCAACGAAAGGTAGTTTTTGGAAGAAGTGAGAATGATAAAAGAAGAGCTGTCACTTTTAATAAGTAAAAGACTGAACTTCGCAGATATACCTTTCCTTTCCTTTCAACCTTTCAAATGTTCCGCAAGATGATTCCTCATTTCACGAAGGTCAAGTTTGTCGCCCCTCCTCTCGAGTTGGCATGGTGAAGTAAAGAGTTGGTTTCTTTTGCTCTCCACCTGCCATAGCCAGGTACGCTCGGTTAATCTTGGATTGTTCTGAGCCAGGCGTCTAATCTTCTTTTTAAGATATCCACCGCAACACCACTCGTGTTCCTTAGTTCCTTGGACAGCTGGTTAAACAGTCTTGGTCCTCTGACAACAAAACTAATTTCCTTCAGGGTTGAGAATGTTCCCTGTCTAGCCTTTAATTAATTTGGGAACACGACACATTCTTCCTTTTCTACTTTCCACTGTTGTTTGGGGGGTTATAGGGTTCAGAGTAAAATTAGGGGATAGTTCCTCCATTATTTTCCAACAATATATGCAATAGCCACCTACAGTTAACTCACCAACCACAAGGGCCACATCTCCAGTTTTCTCAAGTGCAACGATCCACACAATAACACCGAACAGGAACCGAAAAAATCCGCCGGATACCGACCAATATCCAACTCTACCAAACACCAAGACTTTTAAACCTCTAAATTTACTATACAGGGTGTACATAAAGTCAGGATCAATTTTGTGAAATAATTATTTTTTCTATTTTTCTTTTCAGAAGCCCTTAGAATGAATACAGAAGGACGACCGTGTATGTCAGATCTTACCGTGAATGCAGTACGCGGAATTATCACTGAGGAGCCACGTACGTCCGTTCGTGCTGCATCACACAGACTCGGCCTCCCGACGTCATCTGTGCACAAAATTCTGAAAGTTAATTTGCAGAAGAAAAGCTATCATTTGCAGGTTTTACATGATTTATATGAGAAAGATTTCCCTCGACGAAGTGCTGTGTGTGCTGAGCTGATCTCGTAGAACAAATCTGGAGTGATAATTTAATGGACAACATTCTCTTTAGTGATGAAGCCACTTTCCATACGTGTGGAAAAGTAAATCGCCATAACTGTCGAATTTGGGCAGATGAAAGACCGAATGATTTCGTCCAAAATTGGGAAAGAGACTCACCTAAAGTTAATGTCTGGATGGGTTTAACAAAATCTAAGGTTTATGGTCCTTTTTTCTTTGCTGAAGCTACAGTTACGGGGCTTATTTATCTGGACATGTTGCAGCAATTCCTTGAACCTCAGCTGATTGGGGATAGGATTGTTAGTACCGTCGTCTATCTACATGATGGTGCTCCTTGTCACTATGCCAAAATTGTTCAGGATTATCTAAATGGACGTTTTCCAAATCGCTGGATCGGACGCGGAAGCAACAGACCTTGTGTCGCGAGATGACCAGATTTAACCCCTTTAGATTTCTTTGCATGGGGCTTTATCGAGTCGCACGTCTATCAGACGAAGATTACGAGTCTTGAAAACTTACGTACACGTATACGAACTGCTGCAGATAACATAACCCCGCAAATGCTCCAGAATGTGTTTAGAAATGCTGTGGAACGATTTGAGCTGTGCAGGATACTGATGGGCGTCACGTCGAATCCTACTTTTAATTATTTAATATATGTTACCACTTTATCATTTTATGATTGAATTCCATATAATTTCCAAGTGCTTCACAAAAATAGATCCTGACTTTATGTACACCCTGTATATAAATGTACCAGATCTGTACACTGACAAAACAGACTAAGACACTAAAAAGACAATAAGACACAAAGACACTAAAGAGACGATCAGACACTAAAGAGACGATCAGACACTAAAATAGCAATAAGAGACTACAACATATAGAGCGGATAGATTTGCTAGAAAAGAAGGAAGCTGTAGTATTTATGTGAAAAACTCCTACACAGGTGAAGTAAAGATAAGCAAATCAAAGAGCACAGTCGAAATTCTTATTTTAGAAGTAAAAAATTAAATCATGTTGAATATGTACAGACCACTAAACATAAAAAAAATTAATTTCACCACACTACAAATGATAGCGAAAATTCGTTAGAATCACTTAAAACGTCCGAACCAAATGTATTAATTTGTGGGGATTTTAAATTTCCACTCATAACATTGAAGAAAAATTGAAGAAGTTATGATATGTATGTTGAGAAGTTTCAGGGTAACATCAGAAGAGACGATAAAACACAGGCAAGAATGCTATTAGATATTGTGAAAAATTATACCTTTGCCCTTAACCTTACTCTTACCCCTATTTTGTCAGATAACAATAATAAGTTATTCGATATACAAATTAAATCTGAAGCCAGAAAATCAAAGAGTCGTCCTAGAGAAATAGAAGGAATATTTGAAGGATTAGATATGAATTCAATGAAAGTAGATTGGGCTTCAATGAAAGTAGATTGGGCTTCAATGAAAGTAGATTGGGCATGTATAAATTCAGAATTAATGGGAATAGATTGGGAATTACTACTTCGCAAAAATACTCCAGAAGAAATACTACTTACAATACAAGACGAAACAAAACCTATATTGCTGAAACACGTTCTGAAGAGACAAAAAAGAAAACGTAACAAACTCTAAAGAAAAGGCCGAACAATATTTAGACAAAACAACCCGTACAAATCAGTCAAGAACGAGTACAAACACGAATCTATTAATGGATTTTGAATTCTTGGAAGAGGACATAATTAAGGTTCTCTCACAAGCACGAGAAAATTCAGAAACAGGACCAGACACATGGAATGTCATGTTCTTGAAGAAATGCAAAAAGAGAACAGCCAAGTCGCTATACCAACTCTGGAGGAAATTACCCGACGCAGGACAAATTCCAATCTCATTAAAGAATGCGAACATTGCCCTCAAATTCAAAGGAGGTAACGGAGAAATACCTAAGAACTATCGGCTTTATAGAGTAATTCGAACGGGTAATTAGAGGAAAAAATTGCTTCTTACCTACAAAACATTATTTATTCAATTCGCACCAACACAAACTTAAGAACAAACTTAGGAATACAGGAATTACTGGGAAGCTGGAACGACGGCTATTTAATTTTCTTACTCAAAGAACACAACGAGTGGTAGTAAATGAAGTCAAATCTGAAATTTCACAAATCGTCAGCTCTGTCCCACAGGGCGCGGTATTAGTTCACTGTTCATACGAGTAATAATAACTCCAGACATTGATGCAGGTATTAATGACAGTTTCGTATTCGTATCCTGTTTCGCGGATGACTCAAAGATATGCAAAAAAAAAAAATAGCGAATGGAGGTGACACAGAAAAATTACAAAACGACATTCAAGCATTATTCAATGCAACAGTATGAAGTTCAAAGAAGAAAAATTCCAGTTTACAAAATATGGTAATAAAAAAAAGAGCTATAAAATAAAGGATACAAATTACTACAAGACAAGCAGATAACACCAAACCCTCAAATTAGGGATCTTGGAGTAATAATGTCATCGGATGCAGAATACAGAGACCACAACTGTTGTATTTTAATGTTGCTGTGTCAAAACAACATTAAAGTTACAACAGCTAAAAAATAATGGGAATTATCTGGAGGAGCTTCAATAGCAGAAAAGCAAACGTCATGCTGTTATTATGGAAGAGTTTAGTTCTGCCCATAATGGAGTGCTGCTCAGTATGAAGCCCATACAGAAAACTAGACATTGCAAAGTGAAGCTCTACAAAGGACTTCACTTTACGCTGCCGATAACATCAATATATATATATATATGAGAGAGAGAAACAAAGCGCACAGCAGCATGCTCGATTTAACTTGTTTCTCTTCGACCAAAATCCTCTCAACTGTACTCTTCTGTTCGCAACCGATCCCAGTCTTCATTTTTGCGTGAAAAAAAGCCAAAACGTGTCCACAATCTCTCTCTCTCTCGGAATTGACCTAACCTGTATATTTAACCTAACATATAGCTTCACTTAACCCCCATCAACTCTCTACCTCCCTCCAATGAGTTCTCTGCTAATCTTTACAAGGGGGCTACTCCCACTTGAACTCGAGCCAATTTGATGAATGATCATCTTATAATTTTTCAGTCTTAGGAATTGGTACTATCATAATAGGATCGCTGATACCAAACTATTTAATGATCCCAGGAGTCAACATAAACGTACGTGTGTTTTAAAAGTACGTTAGCAGCGTCACCTAAAATATGTCAAGTGGCTGAAACTCAGATACGCCCTACACTTGAAATATATATATATTATATATATATATATATATATATATATATATATATATATAAATATATATATATATATATATATATATATATTATATATTATATATATATATATATATAATATTATATATATATATATATATATATATATATATATATATAAATTATTTCACGAAAGCAACACGTGAAAAATATTTATGATGATAAAACCACGAAGGAAAGGAAACACCATTCTGTGTTTCCTTCCTTCGTGGTTTTAATCATATATATATATATATATATATATATATATATATATATATATATATATATATATATATATATATATATATATATATATATATATATATATTAAGTCAAGTATTAGTTAATTTTAAGTTTCATCAGAGTCTTTTAACAGCTGCGCTAAGATAATTCCTGACTTGAATGATTTTGTTTGTCGCGAAAAAGGGAATCTAAACCTTCAATTGAGACCTTCTTGGCTCACTGAAAACGGCCTGTTTACAGGAACGTGGGTCGTATGAACCTTGGTGTAAACCCGCGTTAGAAGACGCCCAAAGACGCCAATGACTCCCTTCGTGTCTTAAAAGCCCTTATCTAAACCTAATCCAAACAGACACACACACACAAGCAAACACTTCTTGAGTTTTATCAAGAATGAAGTAATTGGCAAAACTTCCTCCGTCAACAATCGATCCATTATCCGGAGAAGCGGATATTGCACGCTTTGCTCAATGAAAACAATCAACGTGAATGACGAGAAGGACCCTTCGCTTCATTTGAGTCAATCATCACAATTCAGAACATCAAATTGAAAAATTACGTGATAATGGAGTCAAATTGGGCTCCTCTTCGGGAAGGATTTGTCAAATGGACTATTACAATAGGCCGACGAAATTCGATTTAGGAACATATCGTAGTTATTCTTCGCAATTCGCCTCAATTTGAATAAGTTTTATCCCCGTGGATATTTGGTCGAGATCCACTGGATGCTGTTAGTTTACCCGCCTCGTTATCTCAACGAATTCGAGTCTGCGGTGACCTTTGAAGTCTTATTCAACTGATTCATATATTAGTGTTTTGAAGAAGAGGGACGACTTTGTCGAAAAACTTCGTGGTTTTTAGTGTTTTTATTATTTTAACCACTGCGGATTTTAATTGTTTTACTTAATTTTTTACAGGGTCATTATATATATATATATATATATTCGTGTGTGGAAACAAATATGGTGATGAGAAAACGAGTATAGTGTTTTTTTTATAACAACGGATAAACCCTCCATTTACTTCACAAGATCTTTTAGTGATGCAAAAGTTACTTTCAAGGTGTTTGGCATCACAAGTATTCGCCAATTACGCTCAGTTGATCTTCACCGAGAAAGAATCTGATCTCCAGCAATTCGTTTATATTCAAGCTGAGTATCAGTTCTGTATATACACCGAACCTTAGAGTGCTGGAGTAGCGTGGTAAGAAAATTATATATATATATATATACTGGTCAAAAAAAGAAACGCAATTTTTGAGATTTATTAATAAACATGAGGACTCAGTATATAGTAAATGATTCTTTAACATAACAAACAGTCAATAACGCGTATGGCCACCCCTAGCCACAATGCAGGCTTGGAGTCTGGCCCTCATCGACCTCAACAGTCTCTGCAGGAAAGCAACAGGGATGGCCCTCCACTCTTCAATAATTGCATTGGTCAGTTCCCTGATGTTCTGCGGCTGATGCTGACGTCTGCGAACTCGCCGTTCAAGTTCATCCCATGCGTGCTCTATCGTGACATGTCTGGGCTGAAGGCTGGCCATGGTAAGGTCTGCACCTGTTGTCCCTGCAGTACGCCTGCACTATCCTGGCTGCATGAGGTCTGGCATTGTCCTGTTGCAGGAGCACCAATTCTGGATGTTGCCTCATGAATGGAAGAACATGTGGGTGAAGAATCTCATCCCTGTAGCGCTGGGCAGTCAGAGCTGATAGGCCCACGATAGGTCACGGTGCTGATAGGCCCATTGCAGGCATCGTTGCCTTCTTGCATCAGTGAGAAAAGGACCTCTGTAAGGCCTGCGGGATCGGAGTCCTGCATTACGGAGTCGGTTTCTGACGGTCTGGTCACTAATTCTGTTGTTGTGGATACCAGGTGTCTCTCTGGCTGTCTGACGAGCATTCCGCTGCCGATGACGCAGGTGCTGCAGTACAATGTGGCGATCCTGGCGTTGGGTCGTCACACGAGGTCGCCCACGTCTTGGCAGGTCCTGAACACTTCCTGTGGCATTGTACCGTCTAACAAGCCTAGAGATGTGCTGGGATGCACATGCATTCATTGTGCAACTTGGACAGCAGACATGCCTGCATCCAACATGCCCAAGGCACGACCTCTGTTGACCTCTGAGAGTCGTGGCATGCCTCAATCGCGGGAAAAAGTTTGGTTTTCTCAACGGGCAGTGTGTATTCTGTGAAGTCAAAGAAAAAATGCATGCCTTCATAAAGAATACATTCAATTTAATCTCTGTTTATTGTTTGTAACAAATGGCGTCTAAGCCGGATTAGTCAGGTTTAAAAACATGCACTAAGTGGCTTTAAAAGATTTGAACAAACATTTAACCATAATCTTGAAACTGTGATAATACCACTAACAACTTAAATTTTACACCATATGCAAGCTAATTGCGTTTCTTTTTTTGACCAGTATATATATATATATATATATATATATATATATATATATATATATATATATATATATATATACAGGGTGATTCAAAAGTCAGGTTACATAGGGAAATACTACAGGGTGGGCGGAAAGTAGCTCCCTATTTTGGATTGGTAAAAAAATACGTATATTATCCATTTATTTCAGAAGAAATAATATGAAAAGGTAGGCATACATGGTAGGTTTTCTCTAAAATTCAATGTGGGCTCCAACTCTTTCCACCAGCTTCTGGAGCCGCCCAGGAATGGCGTCCACTGACTTTAGCAGGAACTCCGGCGGGATGGAGGACATGACTTCCCGAATTCGGTCCTCCAGTTCTTCCAATGTCCTCGGTTTGGTGCGGTAGACTTCTTCCTTTACCCACCCCCAAAGAAAGAAGTCGCACGGTGTCAAGTCGGGGCTCCTGGCTGGCCATTGTTGTCCGTGAGTGGCTGGATGATGCCCACTTCCCTGGGCGTTGGATGGGTCGTCGTGGTCCACATCAATGGCCAGCCAGGAGCCCCGACTTGACACCGTGCGACTTCTTTCTTTGGGGGTGGGTAAAGGAAGAAGTCTACCGCACCAAACCGAGACATTGGAAGAACTGGAGGACCGAATTCGGGAAGTCATGTCCTCCATCCCGCCGGAGTTCCTGCTAAAGTCAGTGGACGCCATTCCTGGGCGGCTCCAGAAGCTGGTGGAAAGAGTTGGAGCCCACATTGAATTTTAGAGAAAACCTACCATGTATGCCTACCTTTTCATATTATTTCTTCTGAAATAAATGGATAATATACGTGTTTTTTTACCAATCCAAAATAGGGAGCTACTTTCCGCCCACCCTGTATATTATGTAATGATACAGGGGAATAGTCACATCACATGTTCGATATGGCCACCGTTAACGGCAATGCACTTGTGCAGCCAGCTAGGAATATCACATCAATGCGCTCCTCCTTCGATAACATCTCATAACTCATTTACCTGCAAAGAAACAGAAAAGCCCTATGGGCCTATGTAACCTGACTTTTGAATCACCCTGTATATCAAAATGAACATCCGTTTACCAAACAATCTTCCTTAACTATTTTTCGGTCGCTATGACAACCACATATGATGAGCAGAACTTGAAATCGGAGAATTATAGAGACGGATGGTTGTCATGGAAATAAAAAAAAAGATTTCCTCATTCATTGTTTCTCTCTATAGCGGAATCTATAAACAAGATAACCACTTTGTAATAAGAGACTGATCTGATATAAAACACACACTATATTACAACTTTGAAAGCGCTTTAATAAATTGATAACTGTAATCAGAGTATATCATATATATATATTCTAGAAATTTGATTTTACGTCGATATCAAATCCATTTTTTTTTCCAAGCACAAACAGTTGCCAAATCCAAATTGACTTCAAGCAATTATATTGTGAAGTTCCGAGGTACATTTCTAAACAAGAGTTCAGATTAGACACGAGTTCGCTTACAAGAAACACCAAAAGGCAGTACGGATCTGAAGTGTTTATACATAATAAAAAGATACTATCAAAAAATTGGTATAATCACATTTGGGAGAAGCAAATTTTAATGGTTTTCAATTATGGATGACGACAATTAAAATAACGTTTAGCCTAACCTAGCTCAGCATAGCAGTGACCTAATCTTCATTATACATCTCTTTTTTTTCATGCTTTTAATAGTTTTTCAATTAAAAACGTCAAACTCTGGCGACACCGCTAATATTGGTATCTGCACGTTCGTCTTACGATGAGCTGCGTGTATGTGTGTGTGTGTGTGTGTGTGTGTTGTGTGTACTAAAGGATTGTCACAGTTCCGAACGCAGCAGGCGGCTGTGGCTCAAAGATATAACGCATATGCAAACCCGTGTTTGAATTAGCTATAAACCTTGCGTTATCTTATACGTAATTATAGTCGTACTTAATCCTATTTATATATTTGATAATCATAATTACAAATTTCTTTTATATAATAATAATTAGTCGTAATATTTAAGCTACCAAATCGTAACTACCTACACCTATAAGTATATATGAAATGTTTTTAGCTTATAATTAATTTGAGAGCCCAGTGAAGCCTCAAGCTTAATGGCCAAAATTAGAAAGATAGAAATAAATAAATATGTTGTTAAAAAATTATTATTATTATTATTATCATCATCATCATCATCATCATTTGTTAACATATAATCTAGTCTTTCTTAATCCGGATTTGGGATTTTGGCCATCAATGCGTTTTCAGGTATTTGATGGTAAAATATTATTGAGGTTTTAGGAATATGTTTTCAGCTTTAAAACTAGTCAGTTGACGCCAAATTCAACTTATTGGAACATTTGGCACAAAAAATTAACTAGGCACCAAATATTATTTGAACATTTGGCACTATCTAGAACGGGAAATAATAAATTTTGCAACTTGATCTTCATTTACAGCGTTTAGTTAATAAAGTTAACCTACAATAACGTGCGGATAATTAAGACTTAAACACTAAAATACGACACTATTTTCTAACACATTTCTGGTCTTACCTCGATAGGATTCGAACGTCCGTCTGGAAGCTGTTATTTTGGTTAGTCATGACGTTATCCGCTCGTCCACACTAACGACTCAACGAAGAGAGAACAAAATTGTATATATTCTTTCGCGTGTCAATGTCCGTAGTTCAGGGTTAATACCATTCCCCCATAAGCGAAGGAAGACACTGAGATTGGGGGTTCGAATCCCGATAATGCTGGTAATAAAAGTGTAGGAGTCAGAGTAATGGGTCGCATTAGCTGGCCTGAGCGCTGTGCCAGCTTCTGGACCCCATGCTGATTATTATTACCGTTTCCCATTGTGTTTGGATTCGCATTAATCATGGTTTATTTCGGAAATATAAGAGAATGCCTAAAAGATCGCTGAAAAATAATGGGTAAATATTGTAGACCGTAAATTACTTTCAGAAGACGAGATATTCGCTGAATACTGCATCGACAGACTTCAGACACCTAAACTGAACACTAAAAATCATGACTTCACTACGGCTTTTCACTAACACAGAAGAAATATATTAAAGTTATTTTCGTGAATTATTTTGTTTAACAGTGCGCGCGCGCGTGCATACACACGCAAAAAGAAAATACTTCGGGCGACTATGCCCTCCTGCAAGAAATTCGTACAACCATTTATTTCCTTATCAATTTATTCAATTAGTCATTCCATTATTCACCAAAGAATGTTGAGAGAGTAACGCAGAGAGAATAATTTAGCTTATTCTCAATGCAAAAAATCTTTTTTTGGATACGTAAAGAAAGTTTTGGTTTTTGGAGAAAAGAGAGAAGAATTTTCCAAAGTATTTCGGTTCAAGGAGTAGTTTAACAGTGTTCATTTCACTGACTGCGAAGTATTTGCTTACGAGTGTTTCGTAACGCTAAATATAAACTATAAAAGTCTCGATGTATATACGGGAAGGAGGGTGTTCCGGTCTCACGGGAAAATTTATTTTAAATTAAATTACCAAAAATAATATATTAGGACCAAAACAAATGTTCAAATTAATGTCTTGATTTAGGTCTAATGTATTACTTTGGTAAATTTAATTTAAAATAAATTTTCTTATGAGACCGGACTTGTGGGACACCCTATCTATATATATATATATATATATATCAGAGCTGGGCACTTCCGCAAACCGCAAATTCCGCAATTGCGGAAGTATGTTTTTCGTTTGCGGATTTGCGTTTGCGGCAAAGTCATCGCAAATTAATGAATTTGCGTTGCGGAACTAAGACCGCAAACGCAAATCTTTCCGCAAATTTCCCACGTGGCCACTGGCCAAGCCCGCTAGTGCTGTGACGCTGCTGTCACTGGCCGCCAATTGGCTGGCAGGCAGTGTTAACTTAATTTAACTTGTGTAATGTAATGTGTGTACAGTTACTACAGTTACAGTACAGTCTTCTCTAACGTGTCTAAGTCTCAAAATTTATGAAATTCAATGATTAAATTTATTATTTAATTTATTTACTATTTACTTGCAGGAGGTGTTTTTGTTCAATATAATATCAATATATGTAGTATTTTTATTTCTTCTACAATAGTGATTTATTGTAATAAATTATTTAGCCTTGTTTTTAATAAAAACAAGGCTAAAACATTAAACATTAAAAAGATATAAAAACTTTTTATACCTCTTTAATGTTTTGGATACTTTTTATAGTTAAAATTGCGATTGCGGAATTTGCGGAAGTGTTTGCGGAAGTGCCCAGCACTGTAAAAATTGGAAATATGGTTTGCGTTTGCGGCACCAAAAATGGCAAGCAGTTTGCGGATTTGCGGTTGCGGAAGGTAAGGTTTGAGTTTGCGGATTTGCGATTGCGGAAGTGATTTTGAGTTTGCGGTGCCCAGCTCTGATATATATATAACCTCGTTGCTGTTCCGTGCGTTGGTCTCTCTTCACACAAAGGTCAAGTTGGTGGCCCCCGCCTCTAGGTCTGGCTTGGTGGAGCGAGTTGCTTTCTTACGCTCTCCACCGCACATAAACAGGTACACCCAGCTCATCTGGTACCGTCCTGAGCCAGGCATCTATTCTTCTCTTGAAGACTTCAACTTTGACGCCTGTAACGTTTCTGAGGTCCTTTGGAAGCTGGTTGAAAAAGTCTTGGCCCCCTGACAACCAAGCTATTTTCCTTGTCCGGACCTGCAGCTGAATGTGGTTTCATTTGTCCTATCTCTCTCGCTACATCTTCTGGGGTACAATCAAAGTCTGTTACACATTCTCCTTGTAATTTCTCTTTGAAGAAAGCATCTATGTCAGGTATCGCTTTGTCACTTTTTGGGGTACTGAAGACCGATTCATACTGGGCTCTCAATGTTTCAAATATTTCTTTTAGATTGTCTGTTATTTCATTATTTCTCTTCCTTAAGGGCCCAATAGCGGCGCGCGTTTTTGGTTTCCTTTTCGCATAGTTATAGAAGTATTTTGGATTTTCCTTTATTGCTTCTACCGCCTTTTCCTCTTCCCTCTCTGTATGGTCCTTAATCAGGGTTTGGATTTCCTTATCGATACCCTCCAGTTTTTCTTGTATTACTTTCCTGGCATTATCTCCGCAGTTGGCTAACTTCGCCTCCACTCTCTTTCTTTTGCGGAATATTCTTCTCTTTTGCTTCTCTAGCCAGCTCCTCTTTCCTTTTGGCTGTGACTTCGGAGCATATTTTTCTAAAATTCTCAGCGGTTTTTCTTCCAAGGATGTTAGCATTTCTTTAGTTGTTTTATTCTCTAAAACTGTTCTCCACTCTATTTGGGCCTTGTGCGATCTGATTGCTTCCCAATTTATAGTCTTGGAGTTTAAGTTAAAGGCCCCAAATTTGCTTCTTTCCTCAATATGTGTATTGTCTTTTAATGTTGTCGTCATATCTGTTGATATCTCGATTAAGTTGTGGTCTAAGATAATGGTTGGGGTTAGTTTTATATCAGCAATCAAGTTCGTGTTATTCGTGAATACCAGATCTAGGCAGTTATTTTTTCTGGTATTTTCTGTTATCTCCTGTGTCAGCATAAACTCATTTGTGAAAGCCATCAACATTTTGCTTGCTGGTCTTCCCTTGTGCCCCCCCTTGTCCTGGTATATATATATATATATATATATATTATATATATATATATATATATATTATATATATATATATATATATATATATATGTATATTCCTATCCACCTTTTTGTATTTTATAAATAGGAAGTTAAAGTCTCCGCAGATCATTATATTGGGGGATGGAGGGTTTATGGCCTTTATTAGCTTTCTGTCATCAATGGCCTCTGAGAATTTTTCGGTTGGGGTGTTTGGAGGTCTATAGATAACTATTAGCATCACGTTTAGTTTTTCTATTTTCACTGCTAGGAGTTCCACAAAGCTGTTTGATTTACTTATTATCGTCTCTGTCATATGACCTTCCTGTACATATATAGCACAGCCACCTTTACGTCTCGTTGTTCTATCCGCTCTTAGTAAGTTGAAACCCTCTATATTTCTCTCTTTCTTATCAATACAATGTTCGCAGTTTTCACAATTTCCTTGGCAATCCTTAAGATGAGTTTCTGTGAGGCATGCGATGTCCGCCCTTGTTTCGTCCATAAATCCTTTCAGGTACGAAACTTTGTTGAATGATTGGTTTGGTCTTATTCCTTGAATATTAGCCAGGGCAATATTTATGTTCTTTGGTTTTCGTTGCCCCTTGTGCATTTCAAATTCGTTTTCCTTCGGTGTCGCTTGTTTTGTTGCCTGATGGTCTTCCGAGAGAGATCCGTTTCCGCCTACCCGTTCTGGTAGCTTCTTGCCTGGAAGCGGTTTGGCTCGGGGGTTTCCAGCTGTGTGAACTGCATGCGCTGGATGACATTTAGTAGCTGTATCGTGTCTGCGATGTCGAAAAAATTTTTTGTTCGCTTATTGTGTTCTTACTGTTGTTCCTATTGTTATTGTTATTCCTATTGTCATTTAAACTTTGTCCTTTGGGTTCGTCGGGAGATGTTGATAGTAGCATTTTTTCTCGTATTTGCAGGTTCCATATTTTGCGTAAGTCCTGCAGATGTCCGGTTGGTAGAATTTGCATATGTCTCCAAATTTACAATGACCATTGTTATAGAAGAAGTTGCATATTGGGGGATGTTCATATATACATTGTCCTCTTTTAAATCTGCAATTATCTTTTATATAATATCTGCATATAATTCCTTCCCCATATTTACTCGGGGCCTTTGTTTTTTGCTTCTTATTGGGGGACAGTTTCACTCCGTTTTCTTGATTGCCTTCTTGTCTTTTCCTATTTGTGCTACTTGTGTTAATGTCCTTCGTTGTCTTTATACTCTCTTTCGCCTGCATGGTTTCGGCCTCGTTGTGTGACGGTATTTGATTTTTTTCTATTTCGCCTTTCTTCGTTTCTTCCGTTTTCCTCCGTTCTTTATTCCCACTTTCTTCTTTTATTTTCTTCTCGTAGTCTCTTTCTGCTTTAAATACCATAAGAGAGTTTATTCCGGTCATGCAGTTTTCGCACAAAAATTTTATCCCATTAAGTTGCTTCGCGTTCGTTATAAGGGAGATTTTTTCCATCTTCCCATTCAAGGCATCTAAAATCAAAAAGCAGCTGACAAAGATCGCACCTCATCGCCTTTATATATATATATATATATATGCGTTTTTTCTTTTTTTTAATAATTATGTTGAATATTTCAGCATGTTAGTAAATATAAATTATAATGTATAGTCATTGTCAATAATCTCCGTTATTTGGCAGTTTAACGAAGAAAACGGATGTTTCATCAAAACGTGCTACTGCTGGAGATGGAACAAAATTTAACACAAAGCTTCTAGGTACTATTTTACGAGATATTCTAAGCTCATTCAGTAACAGTTTGTAAACAGAACTTCTATTGTATGTTTTTGTAATTGTTTAATGCTCCTAACTAAATGAAATTTAATTTTTTCTAATAAAATTTCTTAATTGTTAATTTTCTCTCTTTTTTCAGATAAAGGCACACAATTTTATATTGGTTAAGCAATGGCTAAAATATCCATTACAACTCGACACCGGATAGTATTACTGCACGAGCAGGGTCAATCTCAATCAGAAATATCGCGACAAACTGGGGTATCAAGATGTGATATTCAAGCAATTTTGAAGAAACAGCGCGAAACAGGCAAAGATGAAGATCGAAAACGAAATGGAAGACCAATGAAACTTTCTAAAAACGATGAGACACACCTTAAGCTAACATCTCTCAGAAATAGACGAAAATTCACTGCAGAACTTTCGGCAGAACTTGCCCAAACCTCAGGATTACGAGTCCACTCATCCACCGTGAAGAGATCACTCATCAGAAATGGTCTTAATGGTCGAGTGGCATTCAAAAAGCCATTTCTCAGGAAAGGAAACGAGTCAAAGAGGCTCAAATATGCTCAAAAGCACAAGAATTGGAATGCTGACCAGTGGAAAAGGGTCCTCTGAAGTGACGAGTTAAAATTTGAAATTTTTGGCACAAAGAGAAGAAACGGAGAACAATTCAAGGAAATGTGTTTGCAGCCAACAACTGAGCATGGTGGAGGATCGATCCAAGTTTGGGGCTGCCTTTCAGCAAATGGTGTTGGGATTTTAGCAAAATTGATGGAATACTGAATGCAGAAAGATACAGACAGATCTTAATTCATCACGCTGCGCCATCAGGTCGGAGATTAATTGGGCAAAATTTTATTTTTCAGCACGACAATGACCCTAAGCATACTGCCAATGTAGTCAAAACCTATTTGGAGAATAAAAAAGAACGTGGAGACTCGCAACTGATGGAGTGTCCTCCACAGAGCCCTGATTTAAATATTATTGAGGCTGTTTGGGATTATTTAGACAGAAAGAAGCTAGAAAAGCAGCCAAAATCGAGAGAAGAACTATGGCAGGTCCTTTTAGACGCATGGAACAACATTCCAGCGTATTTCTTACAAAAACTCCGAGAGAGCATTCCAAATCGAATCGCAGGAGTTTTGCAGGAAAAGGGCGGTCATACAAAATACTGACTTTCGACAACTGTATGTAACTTTTCAGTACTTATGGTGATGGTTCTCTAATAAATGATAAATCTTGAAGCTAAACACGCGTATTTTAACCTTTGAAATTGAGAAAACTTATCAATACAAGATTTTTTCAGACCTGCCCAAGACTTTTGCACAGTAGTGTGTATATATATTGGAATCAGTTTAACTCAAAAGATAGTGGAAATAATAAATTCTTTTTTAATTTACAAGCCCCTAAACTGTAAGTGTAAAATCCTTTTCAAATAGCCCCCATGTGCTTGCACCTCCCTCAATAACCCTTAAAACTTTTAATTTCCCTGTGGGTTAGACCCACAGGTTTAAAGTACGACAAGTTACTCTGCCGAAGAAAAGCAGATTATACTCTAAAATCTACCGAGTATTACATAAACTTTCGCTTAAGTAGTTGAGATCCTCTTGGGAATTTCTGAGGATCATCAGGAATCTAAAATGGCTACGTCTCGGCCACGTCGTAACGCCACTTTCCATTGGATCAGCAAAGTTAAACGACACTGGGTCTGCGTAGTAGTTCCATGGTGGACCGTTCTCTCCGTCTAGAGGATGTAACGACCCATGGTTCGGACCCCACGTAAAGTTGTAAGTCCCCTCCGTTACATGACCGTTGCAGTTACGAAGGATATTAAAGACCCCCCCCCCCCCCCCAAAAGGTAAAAACAAATTCCTTATTTTCAAGACTACCAAAGTAATGTAGCAATCAACTACAGGGTGGTCCATAAGTCACGATATGGTGAAATATTTCTTGTACTATTTTTACAATAGGATCTTCGTCAAATGACAACCTCAATTGTCAACAATTTCCTTAAACTCGCGCGTTTACTAAGTTACAAGCTGAATTAGAACAAAGCCGATCCGATCGTGACTTTTGAACCACTACGTGCTTATAGGCTATATACTTCAAAAGGTTAATGGGTCGAAGCGTATTTCGACGCTAATTTGGGTTAAAATAACAAAATGTTTTAACAAATAAACCTGAAACGGAATTCCGCTTTGCCAATATCCGTCTTGTGTGGGTGGAGATAAGAACTAAATTTAAGTCAGAATGCGAATATATTAATAAAGAACTTAACACACAATATATATATATATAAAAAGAGATTCAATCTAATACCGTTATTTCGCCACGAGTTGAGCGTTTATCAATGGGCGCTGATGCAATTGTCTCTAAATTGGTGCAGAAACCTTGGCGAACTCTGCGTGAAACCTCTTCCTCGAAACCTTAATGAATAAACTTAATTATGGGAAGGTTTCTAAGAAACTTCAATAGGACGATGCATGAAGGCGATTAAAGCTTCGAGCCGAGTTTTATTTATCAGAGACAAGCCCGTTCGCGAGAGCGATTCAGACGCCCAAATATCTTAACACTCCCCACTCCATCCCGACTCCCACACGATCCATTCAAACAGCATGTACAGAGTGGCCACAAAGTCTCTCTGCGGTGAAATTACGACATATCTGTATGTTGCCCTTGTTTTTCACGCAAAGGGACTTTGTGGCCACCCTATAGATACGGTTCATGTTTACAAAACGCCGAATCACTAAGTGTCTTTAACTCTTAATCCCTATCATTATAAAAGTTACGCTAGCAATAACGGGGTACCGGGGTACACCAGTACCCTTGCTAGGGTTTAAGGGTTAATATATTTCATACGCATGCGGTCTCGAACGGCTTGATTGCGGGAGAGACGTATACGGCAGTTAAGTTTCCATTCTGACGTCATGTTACACGACTGTCATTCATTACAAGATATAATTCGTTCAAAATTGCGTTTAATTCCATTTCCTCTATTTTTTACCGGGCATAACTTAATAACTCCACCTAACTTAAACAACTTAACTTAACCTAACTCGCAAAATCACCATGACGATTCTAAAAAATAGCCAGATGAGGTTACCCCCCCATTTTATGCCCTCAATTCATCATAAACCGACGTTTGCAATATACAGTCGGAAAAATAAATCTTTTCCATCTTCGATGCCTTATAAATAAAGTGAAAATTCATTCGAAAACGTTGGAAAAAAATTCGAAATGAGGAATTTGGACGATGCAAATGAAAATTTTAGGATTTTCGGGTTTTTTGGGGGGGTTTCGATGCGCGCCTATAAATAACTTGCAAATTTGTTACTGCTTTTTAATGAAGGATGGCAGACTTACAGACATTTCAGACTTGGCAGACTTACAGACATTTCAGACTTGGCAGACTTACAGACATTTCATCGGTACGAAATTCTATCGACACTAATCATAATTTAACATCCTAATGTATTTTAGCCTAACCTAGGCCTAACCAAAGTTAATTTACTCTAACTCAGTTTCACCCGACACACTTCTCCATTTGTCGACCAAACGTTGGCACATTTTGTCGAAGGAAAATTTTATCGACACTAATAACCTAACCTAACCCAAAACAACCTTGTTGACAGAATGTCTTCTCAACAAAATGTCGTCAGACTGATTGTATGTAGCATTTACACGAAACTATTTCAGTAATGTAAAATTTGTACATCTGAAAAATCATTAATATTCAAATACTGAAGGAACGACAACAGTTTACTCGTTACATCTCTAAGTTGAATGTTATGGCAGAGACAATTTAAGCTTACTCTACATTTCGTAAGCGTAGTATTAATTTTCACTATAAATTCTATATTCACATTCTACACGACTACTCACTAGAATTAATCAAGGAGTATCAGTAACAAAAATACTCCACAAATAAAGCACGTTTTCGTACGATTGCAGTTTGAGCCTTAAAATAGTGTTAACTGTACAATTTTAGAAATGCAAAGCAAAAAAAGGTGAAAAGATGTAATTGGTAAAAATGTGAATAAACGTGGAGTTGATACAAATGTAGCGAGAGAGCGGTCAATGAAGTGTGTAAATGGAGACGTTCGTTTCGCCTAACGTACCACTAAAGGTAATACTGGATCCTTAAGGATGGAATAATATCTTAATCCCGGTGGTGATCCCTATGTATCCTTGTGTGTGTGTGTGTGTGTGTGTGTGTGATTTCAGTCTTTTCAGTCCCAAGTTCAAGCGTGGGCCACCCCATGAAAAATGAGAAAGGAGTGCCAAGTTATTGTATGTGGGAGATGTATGTGAAGTGTACACACACACCACACACACACACACACACACACACACACACACACACATAAAATACAGATAGGTAGGTAGATAGATAGACTGTAAATCTTTTGAATACTTGAACGTGTGATGCGCGATTACTTTTTGACCATTTTGCGGTCCGAAAATCAAGAATTGAAATAAGAATTTCTGAAGCGGAAAAAACTTTTTCCGGAGTGGAGATTAAACGTGCGTTGAAGTCTAATTCTCATTCAAGGATTAATTATGACCTCGAAGGTTAGCGTAAATTAACTTAATTTTATGTAGCCTGACCTATATCAAAGAAATAACTCTGCAGGTATCACGAAGGTAAACGCTATACAATGATTCGACGAGTTATTTAGTTCTCGTAGAGAAATAAGATACTGTAATAGAATTGAATGAGAAAAATAGTTTCAACTATCTATTACAAACAATACAATTAAATTACCAATTAATTTGAGCATGTACTGGATTAATTGGGAAGCGATTATTCCCACAAATAATTGTGAAATTGGACTATTTATTTTATTTCATTTGGCCCTTAAGCTTTAGGCTTTACTGGGCTCTTAATTAAAAATAAAACAGTTATTATTATTAATATATAAATCATGAATAAAAATGACTAATTATTAGAGTATACATGTATATTAATCATAAGTTATTATAGATTTAAAACAAATACAAAGTCATTATTAAAGATACGATACCAGCACTATACTATGTATTGTTTGTAATGTATAGTTGTGTCAATTCTGTTATAGCTTATTTCCCTATGAGAACGGACTTTTGTTACACCCTATATATATACAGTATGTATAATATTGTGTATATATGTTACACACAGACCGTGCATGGAACAAGGAACTCTTCTGGGAAAATTAAATCCACTATAGTTCAAATAAGTAATGGTAAATGACAAATACTATAGTTTTTCTTTTTCATGATGTCAGCCCGACGTAAAAGGACTGTACTTTATATAGTTTCTATGTTCGCAATGTCTCGTTTTCTGTATGGTCTTGTGAGTATTGAGCAATACTGAATTATTGATAGGACTAGACTCTTCCATAATTTTAACATGATGTTTGCTTTCGTGTAGCGGAACGTCCTCCAGATGATTCCCATTATTTTTCTAGCTTTTGTAATTTTAATGTTATAGTGCTCTCTGAATTCTGCATCCGACGACATTATTATTCCAAGATTGTTGATGTGTGCGTTTGATGTTATCCGTTTGACTTGCACAGTTTTGTACCCTTTATCCTGTAGCACCTTGTTATTAACATATTTTAGAAGTTGGAATTTTTCTTCGTTAAACTTCATATTGTCGTTTTCTGCTCACTTTCATAATATTTCAATGTCATTTTGTAATTTTTCTATATCACCTTCATTTGATATTTCCTTGCATATCTTTTGTGTCATCCGCGAAACATGATACGATATTGTTATTAATATCTGCATCAATGTTTGCAGTCATTATTATGAACAGCGAGGGAGCTAATACTGTACCTTGTGGGGACAGCTCATGACTTCTGAGATTTCAGATTTATCTCCATTTATTAAATATTCCCAGCTTTCCAATAATTTCTGTATTCTTAAGTTTGTGTGCTATAATTCCGTGGTCACATTTATCGAAGGCTTTAGCAAAGTCAGGATATATTACATCTATGTTTTGTCCTCGACACAATGTTTCCAATATTTTCTACTGGTGGTCTAATAACTGTGATAGGCATGATCTCCCAGCCCTGAAGCCATGTTGGTTTGGATTGTATAAATTCTTTTCTTGTAGGTAGTAAGTAGTTTTGCCTCTAATTATACGTTCAAAGCACTTTATAAGATGGGAAGTGAGAGCTACTGGCCGATAATTCTTAGGCATTGCTGTTACCACCTTTAAATAAGGGGGCAATGTTCGCGTTCTTTAATGGAAGTGGAATTTGTCCTGTGTCATATATATATATATATATATAATATATATAGCTGTTTTCTTATTGGACGGTTGCGTCGTGCGTCAACCAATCACCGACGTCCTACAGAGCGCGTCCGAAATGTTGTATTTTTGGATGGGCAAGAGCAATTACATTCTACAGTCCGTTATTGGTTATTGGTATTTTTGTACCTTAAACGCTTTAAGTAATAAATTGTTCCTAACAATGACCATATAAGGTCCTCGTTTGGTGTATAGGGTAAAAAAGAGCCAGAAGTTACCGGTTAGTGTCTATGTGGTCCCCAATTTGGAACTAATTCTAAGAGGGACCTTTCCTTAACCTATTTGACATGTAATACGGAACCAAAAGGCTTAACATTTTAATGTTAAACTGAGCTTTACTGCATACATGTACCTTTAACTCCGAAAAAGTCTTTTTTTCTGACTATGACTACGAAATGTAATTCAAACTGAGAGAGAGAGAGAGAGAGAGAGAGAGAATCAAATGTATTTGGTAAATGGAATGAAAAATGAATACAAATTGATAAAATTTACCAATTTATAATTTACATATTTTTGTGGGTTTTTGGAAATCGGAACAAATTTCCCCTTTTCTATGTCATTGAAATAAATTCTGTAAATGTAGGTCATTACACACACACACACACACACACACACACACACACACACACAGGGCGGAGCCACTGCTCATGCCTGCCACAGCGAAGCTCCCCTTGAAACCGAGACGAGTGCCAACCAAGCTCCTTAATTAAACAGAAACAAACGAGGATTCCTGACCAATAGTCCATGTCCTAAAAGGGAATGTCTGGCATAGCGAGACGAACAGACGTTCCGGCAATCGGACCTTCTGAACATGAAATACATCAGAGAGTAAACAAGCACTTCCGTTGGAGATCCATTCAGAATAATCAACCCCGTAATGGACCGTCAAACACAACTTTAACAACTTTTCACAACCTCTTCCGCATCTTAACCATCATTTATAGCTTTTATTATGGTAAAGTTTGCGTTATGCCTTTAATTCAAACGCATAAAAAAGTTACGTGGTTCACATTCCAATTTCCAAATACGATCAACATTTTTCTACTTTTTTTTTAATACTTTTTATAAAATTTGAAATAAATTTTGAAATAAATTTTGAAATTTAGAACAAAAATGATTGAAAGGTAAAAATGTTACCTTTTATTTGGGGGGGGTTCAAATGCTAATATATGCCAATCTTTCAATCAGAGACTTCATTGCTTTTAGCGAGAGCTTGCCGATCACGTGACTGAACTTGCCTGAGTGGAAACTTAATAAAGCTCAATTTTCCGAACGGAAAAAAAAAAGTACAAATGATCCTAATCTACATAACCTAATTTCACCTAACCTAACCTGAAGTTGATGTCATAACAATAATTATCCTCATTTAATGTCCATTATTTTCCTATTTCCTTCCAAGACGATAAAAAAAAATACAGAAAATCTGCCTTTCCGTTATCAAAGTGATTCGATTCTATTTTATATCATTGTTTAGGCTATAAGCCTAGAAAATTCACATTCAGTAGCAAGCTAACAACATATAAATAGCCCAAATCAACATACAAAATTCTGAGGATTTTATGTTATATTCCGGGCGTCCCAAAAGTTATTCATCTCTCTCTCTCTCTCTCTCTCTGGAGCGAGTGCAGACGAGGGCCACAAAGTTAATCCCTTCCGTTAGGCATATGGGCTACAATCAACGGTTACGCGCCCTGAACTTGTTTTCGCTGGAAACTCGGAGGCTGCGCGGTTAACTGATCGAGGTTTTCAAGCTCTTACACGGGTTCAACGATGTCGATTTAAAACCATGTTTAGTTTAAATGATAACCCAACTTGCAACAATGGTTGGAAGTTGGATTTGAAACGGTTTAGGACTAGTGTGTGTGGGAATTACTTTACGTATAAGATCTGTGACACGTGGAACAGGTTACCTTCAGAAGTTGTGAACAGTTCCTCTGTGGATCAGTTCAAGAAAAGGTTAGACCAAATCTTGCACACTATTTGAGGGTGTATAAAATTTTCCCTGGCACCCGTTACCATTGGTACCTCCTCGGTATGGGCCGCACGGCCTTTTGAGGTACTTCTTTTCCTTGTAACTCCTTGCAACTCTCTCTCTCAACATGGGTTTAGACGGCATAGGTCGTGTCTCACCAACCTGCTCGAGTTTTTCCACGTCATGTGGAGTGAGTACGATAAGAGAAGGGCGATTGATATACTTTATCTCGACTTTCAGAAAGCCTTTGCTAAGGTACCTCACCGCCGGCTAATGGACAAAGTCCGTGCGCTGGGTATCGGTGGGGAAGTAGGTAGCTGGATTGAAAACTGGATGAAGAATAGGCGGCAGAGGGTTGTAATTAAAGGGGCTAGCTCGGGTTGGGCCTCGGTCACTAGTGGGGTTCGGTTCCGTTTTAGGGCCACTGTTGTTTATCATTTACATAAATGATATCGACGCTGGCATCGTCTGTAGGATCGCCAAATTCGCTGATGACACCAAGCTTGGGGCCAATGTTGGGACGCCAGAGGCGATCAAGCAACTGCGTGCGGACCTACGTAGGATAGGTGAGTGGTCCGAAAAATAGCAAATGCCGTTTAACTTGGGTAAATGCAAGGTCATGCACATTGGCTACGCCAATCCCAAGTCGGACTACTCGATGTTGGGAGTAATATCGAGGCGACTGATTTGGAAAAGGACTTGGGTGTGCTAATTAGCAGCGACCTGAAGTTTACCAAACAGTGCGTGGAGGTGGAAAAGAAAGCCCAGAAGCTGTTGGGTTATATCAGGAGGCAATTTCGATTTCGGAACAAGGAGATTGTGCTCTCTCTGTACAATTCCCTGGTTCGGCCGCACCTCGAGTATGCCGTGCAGTTCTGGTCACCCACCCTCAGGAAAGATATTGAGAGGCTGGAGCGAGTGCAGGCTAGGGCCACAAAGTTAATCCCTTCCGTTAGGCATATGGGCTACAATCGACGGTTACGCGCCCTGAACTTGTTTTCGCTGGAAACTCGGAGGCTGCGCGGTCAACTGATCGAGGTTTTCAAGCTCTTACGCGGGTTCAACGATGTCGATTTTAGAAGCATGTTTAGTTTAAATGATAACCCAACTCGCAACAATGGTTGGAAGTTGGATTTGAAACGGTTTAGCACTAGTGTGTGTGGGAATTACTGTACGTATAAGATCTGTGACAAGTGGAACAGGTTACCTTCAGAAGTTGTGAACAGTTCTTCTGTGGATCTGTTCAAGAAAAGGTTAGACCGAATCATGCACACTATTTGAGGGTGTAGGAATTTCTTCCCTGGTACCCGTTGCCATTGGTACCTCCTCGGTATGGTCCGCAAGGCCTTTTGAGGTACTTCTTTTCCTTGTAACTCTCTCTCTCTCTCTCTCTCTCTCTCTCTCTCTCTCTCTCTCTCTCTCTCTCTCTCTCTCTCTCTCTCTCTTTTTTGTTAATTGTTACAATGGCCAATGAACTGTCAGCTTTGCAGAGGTGTTAAAATGTGGCTTCGCGACAGGTGTATAAATCCAATTGTTCTTGTCGTTGTTGTTCAAAGGCAGTATCAGCAGTTTCTCCAATGCAGCCATACTACTACGTCAGACTATCTTGAACATCCTTAAAAAGTTAACTAAAACGACTTTCGTCAATGTCAGGATTCGTGAGCTGTTAGAAGCGGCCTTTTTTTTAACTACTTTTTCCAATAACTGACTTCCTAGATAACATAGTTCAGTGCCAAGCCTACTTTCACCTCTCAGGAAGGGTAAGCCATCACAACTCTCGTATCTGAGACTTATAACATCTTCAGTCGTTTTATGAGCACCAGCGTGATTCACTAAAATTAAATAACTAGAGTTCTGTTTCCGCCCATAGGATTATTTCTCCATTTTTCATTAACGATCACAATCACTGTGAATGTGGAAAGTGAAAATTACCCGCCTGTGCTTCAAACATTCTACCAAAGCTGCAAGAAATTGCTAATATGAATAATGTTATTTTCCAACAAGACGGCACACCACCGCATTATGAGTGAACAGTGGTGGATTGGGCTTAGCAGCAACTTTGAATGAGCTAAAAAATGCTAATGATTTCCGCATTGTTAATTTTGACTCAAACTCAGACTCGCCTTTTCTCAGACCCAAACCCTCAAAAGCATAATGAAAGTTGACTTCGAGCGTAACGGATAAACGGATAACGAATAAAAGGTAACGGATAACGCGTAAGGGATAAAAGAACAACGAATAAAGGGTAACTGATAATAATCAATATACATACTTTACGACGAACTTCAACTCTCCCGTCGACAGCTGACAAGCGCCAGTCAATCTCCACCCAAAACAACATTTTCCTCATGTCCCGTGATTATTAGCACTTCACCTGCAATTCCCTGTACTTAACACGCGGGTTAACTGACAGACTGAATTACGAGGGCATAGTATAATTGCGTGCGAGTACAAACAAAGCACTCGAAGAACAGGGGAGGGAATATACAATTATTATTATATACTACTGAAGTACATTATAATTAACCAAATCTGACAACACATTTGTCACCAAATCAAATTATTATTATTTTTATAACAAAATACTCTACATTTTAATTCAATATTCGAATGCATCACTAATTTTTTTAATCGCGTAATAGTGGCCATAATTTTGCTAATTTTCCTTGACATTCTTCCTCACTTCCAATTTTGAATGTAAATTTAATTCAAACTCAAACTTAATCTCTCCAATTCTGTATTCAACTTCTCCTTAAAACTGTTTTCTGCTCGCTGATTTTGAGCCAAAAACGGCTAAATCTAAGCTTATATATAATATATATATATATATATATATATATATATATGATGAAAATAACCACGAAAGAAAGCGTTTTCGTCGAATGACACCCTCAGGAACACTGAAATTAATCACAAGATTTAGGATATATATATATATATACAGGGCGTCCCAAAAAAATGTATACACACTTTAACAGCTGATAGCTCAATTGATGTTTCTTTCTTTCCAAGTTAAACCCATTAGAATTAATAATGGCAGTCAGACTAAGCTTTGAACAAAGGAAATTCATTCTAAAATGCTACTGGAAGTGTGAAAACGCAGTTGAAGTGCAAATACAGTTTAGGAGGGAGTTTCAAACAGATCCACCAACGCGACTTACCATCACTCGAATTAGAGATAAGTTTGAAGCCGATGGAACTGTTCAGAATGTCCACAAGAAGCGTTCCGGAAGACCACGGACATCGACAAGCCCCACAAAGCAAGAAAGAGTACTGGAAACGTATCACCAAAGTCCAAGAAAATCTGTGCGGCAAGCGAGTCGTGAGGTAGGAATTTCAGAATCGTCTGTCCAACGCATTTTGAAGCGCTGTCAATGGAAAAGTTACATTCCAAGATTAGTCCATGCTATTAATGAAGATGATGATGATCCGGACGAAGAGTGGAGTATTGCGAGTGGTACTTGGCACGATGTGGATGTGGATTGGACGAAGGGGTTTCGTAGAATACCCTCCGCGTTCACCAGACCTCACACCACTAGACTTTTTTTATGGGGATACTTAAAAGACAAAGTCTACGCTATAAAACCTGCAACAGTCGCTGAATTGAGAGCAGCCAGTGAACGAGAATGCACACAAATACCAAACGAAATGTTTCGTGATGTTTGCGATTCCATTGCTTCGCGTTATCAGCAGTGCCTGGACCAGAACGGACGTCAGTTTGAAAACAGGCGTTGACAAAACAATTAAATAATGTCTGTAGATTCTATTACATTTTGAAAATGAAATGTATTTTAATAAACACTGCCTTTATAATTATTTAAAGTGTGTATACATTTTTTTGGGACGCCCTATATATATATATATATATATATATATATATATATATATATATATATATATAGTAGATCACAAAGAAAACATAACTAAATAATATGATTGGTGCAGAAAAAAACGCCTTTCTTTTGGCATTATCCTACGATCAAATTAACTCTTACTGTTGAACAAGGTGGTCCAAAAGTTAGGACACACAGGTGAAAATGATTTATACTAAAAGTTTGTTTTTTCTCCGTTCCAGGTAAGAAACATGGAAGGGAAATTAACGAAAGATGAGCGAATGAATTTGGTAATTTGAAATCCGTCGTTGACAGTGATCGTCCTCGGTCCTTGGTGGAAATGAAGACTCGAATAACGGCTGAACGTCCCAAAATTTCCCGTTACGTTGAGACGCGTGAGAATGTGATTCAGAAAAAGAACTAAGAACTGTATCGAGGCTTCAGCATTAATTATGAATAAATGTGTACACACAAAAGGTTAAGAAACGCTGCTCCAAGGCTTAGGCCTAACATTAATTAATATAAAATAATTTATACGCGTATGATAAATATTTTTCTTCGTTTTCTGGCAATTATTTTATTAGCTATACACTTATCCATACTTTTGGTGAAATATAAAAGCTGAAAAAAGTTATTAAGCCTATACTAAAGCGTGTAAGTCTAATTTTAATTTAAAAGAAAATCTATTTTATTTATTTCAAATATATTTTATATGTTTTCGCAACATATAAACAGTAATTTATTGTAACTATTTATTTATTTTGTATGTAAACACATTTTCTAATGAATATGGTAAAGCAAAAAAATACATTTTTTTGCAATATATATATATATATATATATATATACACAGGGGGGGCCAAAAGTCACCCGACAGTTGAAAGTAAACTATTAATGAATAACTGTCGGTTGACTTTTGGCCCCCCCTATATAGTATATATAGACCTTTTCCGTTTTATGGGTACCATTGAAATGAGAGCAATTAATATTTTTTAAACTTATTTTAACTTTTTATTAATAATGAGTACATTTTGAATAGGAGAAATTTAATTTATTTAATTTAACAGCTTTAATGAACATAAATAAAAACAAAAATATTTGTCGTTTTTTCCAAAATTTGACGATTTATTACATTACATTATCATTGGTCATACCTAACCTAACCCAAACCTAGCTTAACCTATCCTAACCTCGTTGGTGCCCATATAACGGAAAAGCCCCATATATATATATATATATATATATATATATATATATATATATATATATATATATATATATATATAATTCAAAATACTCAGTCAAGCAAGTCGTCTTTTATACTTTATCAGCTTTTACACATCCTCTGATTTGTTTTGGTTAGGTTAGGTTAACCTGAGTTAACCAAACCAAACTTAACTTAACTTAACCTAACCTAACCTAACCTAACCTCGAAATATTGGTCGTACAAGAAAATCCGACTTATTTCCAAAATCCGATTTAATTGGTAAAGAAGGTGGGAGCTATTGAAGAATAGGGACCCCAGCCTTCTTTAGTTAGCTTTATAAGGCTAACTAACGAAAATATCATGACCTAACCTAACCAATCGTCAAGGGCGTACAGTTAACCTAACGATTGGTTAGGTTAGGTCGTGATATTTTCGTTAGTTAGCCTTATAAGCCTAACTAAAGAAGGCTGGGATCCCTATTCTTCAATAGCTCCAGAAGGTGACTTACTACTGATGCTACTTTGGGATTTAGGCATATACTTTTCCTTTCAAGCTTTCAAATGTTCCGTGCGATGATTCCTCATTTCACTAAGGTCAAGCTCCTCCTCTCAAATAGCCAGGTACGCCCGGCTCATCGGGGATTGTTCTGAGTCAAGCGTCTAACCTTCTTTTGAAGATGTCCACCGCAACACCACTCGTGTTCCTTTGTTCTTTGGGCAGCTGATTAAAGTCTTGGTCCTCTCACAACAAAACTATTTTCTTTCAGGGTTAAGGGATGTTCCCTGTCTCGCCTTTAATTTGGGAACACGACACAGTCTTCCTTTTCTACGTTCCACCGTTGTTTGGGGAATTACAGGGTTGAGAGTAAGATTAGGGACTAGTTTCTCCATTATTTCCCAAGTGTAAATAATGGTGTGTGTCTCTCTCTCTCTTCTCCTTTCTAGTGAATATAGATTTAATTCGCGTAACCTTTCCCAATAAGTTAGTTCTTTGCACCCATTGATCTTGGCTGTGAAGCTTCTCTGAATCCCTTCTACTGTAGCTGTCTAATGTCTCCTTCTTTATATGGGCATGTTAGGACCGAGCAGTATTCCAATTTGGGTATGATCAGTGTTTTCAGTAGAGGAAGCATTATATTCTTCTCCCTTCGTTTAAAGGTTCTCAGTATCTGCCCAGTTATTCTCTTTGCTCTGTTTACTGCTATCTTATTTTGTGTTTCAAATTTCGCATCATCAGTCATTACAACTCCTAAATCTTTTGCTTTAGAATTTCTCTGAATTTCCTGTCCATTTGGAGTATAGTATGTTCATGTTTGTTTGTAGAGATCTTATATCCTCTGGGTTTCTTATTTTTCTACTGATCTTTGTGTCATCGGCAAAGGCTATATATATATATATATATATCAAATTTAATATATAAACCTTATACGTACATTAAATGCTTATGTAACAGGGTGGGCGAAAATTTTCTACCCAATGGGAAATAAATTAATTACCTTGCTTTGAACTGAATAGAAAACAGTAAATGTATTTCCCATCGGGTTAAAGAGTTTTAATGTATTTCCCATCGGGTAGAAACTTTTCGGAACACACTGTATTAAACAGAAGACAAACGTTTTTATTCAGAAAAAGAACAACTTAAAAAGTGTTTACATTATATATATATAGGGGCCACAAGAGAAGAGGAGCAGCAAGCAAATATGCTGATAGCTCTAACAAATGAATTTGTGTTAACAAAGGAAATAACAAAACACCAGAAAAATTACCTGCCTGGATCTGGTATTCACGAACACCAACTTAATTAATAACATTAAAATAACCTCGACTATTATCTCAGCCCAGAACATTATCGAAATATCAACCACTATCACGAAAACCTTAAGAGAAAATACTCATACTGAAGAAAAGCAAATTTGAGATTTTTTATTTAAACTCCAAAACTATAAATTGGGGGGAAAATCAAATCAAATATGCCTCAAATAGACTGGAAGACAATATTCGAATGCAAAGCACCTGAAGAGATGTTAATAATGTTAGAAGAAGATAAATTTTTGGAAAATACGTTCCAAAAAAAACGGGAAAAAGGAAACTGGAACGATTTCGAGAGGTAAAAGCGAACAATATTCCGCAAAAGAGAGTAGCTACAAAATTAATAAACTGCACGGACAACAATGAGAGAAAGATGATACAAGAAAAGCTGAAGAGAATCGATGAGGAAATACAATCTCTCCTTAAGGGTCATTCAGAAAGGGAAGAGGATGATGCGGTAGAAGTAATAAAAGAAAACCCAAAATACTTCTATAGCTAAAGGAAAACGAGAACGCGCCACTATCGAGCCATTAAAGAAAGAAAATAATGTATTAACCAACGATTTAAAAGAAATATCTGAAGATCGGTATGAATCAATTTTCAATACCCCAAGAAGAAACAAAGTGATACCCGACAGAAATACCTTTTTTAAAGGAGAATTACAAGGAGGGCTTATAACTGACTTTTATTTCACCCCAGAATAAATAGCGCGAGTTATTGGACAAATGAAATCACATTCAGTTGCAGGTTCGGATAAATGGGACGCCTCGGGATAAATGGGACGCCTCGGGATAAATGGGACACCTCGATGATTAAAAATGAAAAAGCTCTACCCCTGTATTGGATATGGAGAGCTCAAAATACGGAAGAAAAATCCCGACCTAACGTTCTTCTCTCGACGTGACATTTAATCCACGAGTTATATTCGGTTAGATTAGATTAGGTTAGGTGATGGTCATTTAACTTTTTTAGTATCAACAGAATGTTCCGTCGAAAAACTGGGTAATGGACCGAAATTCCTTCGGATATTAAAGAGGTTCTCCTGAAAACTTTTGAGAATATATATATATATATATAGGGTGAACCAAATGTAGGTGGACAGTAAATGATAACGTTTATTTTGAGAATACATATTTAATTTTTTTGTATACTATAATACAAAATAAAATTTAAATAAATTTAGTTATAATATTTAATATAATATAACACAAACACCATAGTTATAATGAACACCATAGTTATAATATAATATAACACAAACCGTATTCAATCTACTGTCCACCTACTTTTGGTTCACCGTGTATATATATATATATATATATATATATATAAGCTAGAAATTTACAATTTATTTTCATAAAAACTTTTAATTAACTTCGAAACTTTAAGATATCAAAAAAAAATATATATATATATATATATATAAAAAAATTTAATTTTTTTTATTTACTGAAAAATAAAACAAGTTATTAAATTTTATTTTCGCCACGAAAATTTCTTAGCAACAACAACAACAACAACAAAATAATAATAATAATAATAATAATAAAAAGCAAATTAATTGAAAATAAAAACGAATGATTGTAACAGCTAAAAAAAATCCATTTACTCTACGGCTTAAAAGCTTTTGCCCCTCCTGCTCTTCCACAAGGAACCCCTCTGAGGGGGGTAAAGGAAAGGGGCGCCATACCCGGTGGTACCTCAGTCATCCTTCCCCCACTGAAATGTGGAAGGGGTTAAAGATGGGAGTACAATTTAAGAATCTCTTATAAAAAAGAAAAAAATTATAGCGCTAATAAAAAGTCGTAACTTCAACTTATTTCAAAAGCAGATAAGATACTTAATCTATTTAATCTGTTTGAATTAATTGATTCTGAAGTTCACAAACTCAAACTTTTTTCGTGTTTACTTCCTCTTTTAATCCGGAAGTCCGAATTGAAGTTTCGCCTTTGAAGGAAAGTAAAGAAAATGGTTCTCCATTTCCCATATACTGATAATGTAACTAGATTGGTCCACACCTGTCCGGACCGTTATTTTTCAATTTTTGCGAGTAGATAGTGTGAATTTTAGGCAAAGTAGATGCTTTCTTTAATACGTAACACAAATAACGTTCGAATAGTACGTTTGTGGGTAAATTTATTGTCTCAAGAGGTGAATTCCCTCATTTCTTAGGGAAATCTCCTCTTAGAACAATAAATAATTAACAATGCCTAACTTCGACGTTGCCTCGCTATTCATAAACATTCCAGTTGCAGAAACAATTGAATTCGTAAACTTTCCCAGAACAATTGTATCGTAACTGGCTTAAATGAAACTTGATTAAAAGCATTGTTTAAACTATTCGTAAATCTAATTTGAATATTTGGTAATCAATATTAGGAGCAAAAAGAAAGGGTCCAAATGGGACTTACTCCTCGGTCCCACTCTGATTAATGCTTTTCTTTATCCCTTTCACTCACTGGGTAGACAATTGTGTAGCTGAAAAATAAACCATATTGATTCTTATATAACCACATAAAGGCAAATTTCTTTTTTACCCTATGTCATAATTCGTGAGCCAAAGAGTTAATGCCATAAAGTTAAGTGGGTGGAGGATTGTCCTATCAAATCTAAACCTGTCCTTTATGGAAGATTTCTTTTAATGATAAATAACTTCTTTACATAGAAGAGATGGTATTCAAAACTTCTTTTTTTTTTTGAGTAATTTGAGACAATGGAAGAAAATATTGTTATTATACAGAAGATTGCGAAAAGCCTTTGCTGCCTGTGTAGTTTAACAATTTAAGCGTGACCACTGACTTTACTTTTGTAAAATCACGTCTATCCGAACACTTAGGTAAATCCGTTAGAACCAACCAACCACTTATCAGCAAACCACCTAGCTCCATCATACGCAACCATGGACATAATCATAACCACCCAATCTCGCCCCAAAATTTTACAATATAAACCAGTAAACAGTCAATGAGTTCAAGATGTTAACCGTTTCAGGACGACTGGTACAAATAGGTAACGTTTCAAATACACGCTTTCAGAACTTAACACTACAAAAAATTCCGGCCTTAAAGGGTTAAGGCTCCCCTCTGTACATACAAATTTCAATAAATTTCAATAAATGCGCTTTTTTAATTATAATTTAGTCTCGTTTTGTATATTTTAATTAATCCATTAGTGTCCATTGGTAGAATTTCCTACCGACAAAATTGTTCGTCATTATTGCTTCAATTTTTCTCGTATTCACGTGGTTTTCGGTACGAGTCATTGACATGACGCAATCGCGTGAATACGAGAAAAAGTGATGCAATAAATGACAAACAATTTTGTCGGTAGGAAATTCTACCAATGGGCAATACTGGGTTAACAATTACTTCTATCTTGATATTAAAACTATATCTATATATATATATATATATATATATATATATATGTTAAACCCAAAAATCGTACTGGAATTAAATCGAATTGTTATATAATACCGGGTTAGGCACTGTTAGATTAGTTTAGGTAAAGTTAAGATACATTAACTAAAGTTAAGTTAAATGAAGTAAGGTTGGGTTAAGTAAGGGTTAAGAACAAAGACAAACTGGTCATATTGAAATTGCGTCGAACACAGTAAGTGTGTGTGGTGTGTGTGTGTGTGTCGCAGCCATTACCTGCACAAATTGGACAAAACACGCGTGACACGACAAATCTGCGCAAAGATAACACCAATTTGTTTCGCTCGGCTCGGTGATGCGTGTGACATACAGACCTTAAAAATATCGGCCAGAAAAGGAACCAAATCGTCCCTGTGTCGCCCAAAGGTGACAAAATCAAAGTCACGAATGAATCCCTTTGAAAGGAATGTCAGACACGTGACCAAACGATCAATGGACGTCACATGAATCTTAAAATAATGCTTCACCGCATAAAGATTTGTGGGATGAAGCCTTACCGCCTCCAAAAACGGACATTGGACATTCAAGGGTATATATATATATATATATATAATTATATATATCAAATTTAATATATAAACCTTATACGTACATTAAATGCTTATGTAACAGGGTGGGCGAAAATTTTCTACCCAATGGGAAATAAATTAATTACCTTGCTTTGAACTGAATAGAAAACAGTAAATGTATTTCCCATCGGGTTAAAGAGTTTTAATGTATTTCCCATCGGGTAGAAACTTTTCGGAACACACTGTATTAAACAGAAGACAAACGTTTTTATTCAGAAAAAGAACAACTTAAAAAGTGTTTACATTATTTTTCAATATATTTATGTACAGTTTAGATAACTGATTTGGCATTAATATATTCACAATATTCTGATCTGAAATAATAATAAGAAGAAGAAGAAGAAGAAGAAGAAGAAGAAGAAGATAAAAACAAGTGTTCCGTCTCACACACACTAACCAACCAACAAAAGCAACCAAATAACGACCACGGAAAAACTATCGTCGTTTTATGACTTTCGAAAGAATGGGATCAATTAACACCTTCAACGATGAGAGAAATAATTCAGTTTGGATCCCTCAGAATTTCAACCTCCGAACTGATCGCGTTTACTGATCTCTTTGCCGCTCTCCCTCAATAATGTTGATCCCATTCGAGATAAAGATCCTTTTGTAAAGAGCTTTTATATAAAAGTGCTCCGAATGAAGGCCGATGCTGTTCAACAGAATTAAGTATATAGTTTCATGAGGAAGAAATTCAAATTCGCGTAAATAGTCGGTCTCTCGAGCCAAAAATTTTTGGAATATATATATATATATATATATTATATATATATATATATATATATATTATGGGTGGCCCTTAGTTGTATGTGATTTTCTGAAATGAAATATTTTTCATCTCCCAACCTCCAAAGTTGTTCTAATCCATGTAAAAATGCTCTGTGTAAAATTTCAGCTCGATCAGACAATATTAAGATGGCCCCCAAAGGCCCTAAAGTTTCAGATTTTAACAATATTGATATTTTTTCATATAAAACCGTTTTTATCTTCTTTACAGTGTTTTATTCGAAAGAAATATAGAATATGATCGAAAGAGAATTCAATTTACAATAAATTTAGTTATAACCATTATTTACTTAAAACCAAAATTGGACGAGATATTCACGGAAATTGAAAAGTATCATAAGTGCGTAAAAAACCGCTTCTGGAAGGTTCTAGAAAGTTCTGCGCCTGCGGCCTATATAAGCGGCGTAATTATTTGTTGTAAATAAAATTCACTTTCGATTATGCTTTGTGATTATTTTCCCAAACAAAGTTTGCAAATGAATTATAAAGGTTTTATATTAGAAATACCAATTATCGGTGAATTTTGAAACTTTAGGGCCTTTGGGGGCCACCTTAATATAGCCCAATTGAGCTGAAATTTTGCACAGAGCACTTTTTTATATATTGGAAGAAGCTTAGGGGTTGGGAGCAAGTAATTTCAAAAGTTGAAAATAGGGGCCACCCTAATATATATATATATATATATATATATATATATATATATATATATATATATATATAATAATATATATATCATGTAAACCCACGAAAAAAATTATTCCAAGGTCTTTCGAGCAGTTTTTGTATAATACAAAATTGCCCCATCAAGATCGAACCCGGGACCTCTTGAGTAGGAGTCGTGAACGCTACCGCCACACTACGACGAGATATGTTAATAATATCTGTCATATATTTCTTCAAGAACCGAGTAAACGTATGACAAATTATTAACTGTTACCTTGTCGTAGTGTGGTGGTAGCGATCGCGACTACTACTCAAGAAGTCCCGGGTTCGAATTCAGTAATTTTATTATATATATATATATATATATATATATATATATATATATTATAATAAAAGCTTATGAAACATGAAGGCTTTTAATGTTTTAATGGTCAGTGAACTTGGCCCAAACCACGTAGTCAAACCTTTGTTCTTCTTCACGGACCATTTAATTAGGACAACTTTCCTCAAACAATAATAAATTTTAACTTCTGAATCAAGTGCACTGCGGATGACGCTCCCTTAACGACGAATTATGATGCAAAACGAGTGTGAAAAAACTTTCCTTTCTGAGATTGTCTTGAGAGATTAAATTTCGTCAAAAAGTACACTATCTAAGTTTTAATATCCGTAGACTGGTTATACAAGAAGTAGGAACATTACACCATACAGCAAAGTAATCAGTGCTAATTATCAGGAACAATTTTTATCCATAAATGTTATCCGTGATTTTAACAAGCTTAAATTTCATGATATAGGAGAGATCAAATAATACGATATGTTTTAAAATAAACCACGATACCTTAAGTTTTATGGAAGTTTATTATTAAACTTTTGCGTGTAGCCCGATTCAACCCAAACCAGGCTCAACATCTCGATTGATACTCGTATTGATTGCTACTATGGATGTTCTGAGCCCCAAACTCTACCGTTGCGGCGATTAAGCTTTCCGTTTGCGTGAAACGTCGCTTCATCGGTAAAAAGAAGAACCCGATTCAAAAAATTTTGGTGTTAAGTTTCGCTACACGGAAACAGTAAACTCCAACAGCTTCGGCCAATCGTCATGTTTAATTCCTCGCCGCAAGTTAGGAGTTTATAATGAGCGTGTAGACGAAGGCGTTTATGCGGGACTTTATGAACTGCTGATTTAGGAATGTCCAGTTCGCGGCTACAGTGTGGAATCGACTTTTGTTTGGCTACACGAAAATGATTGTCTTACGCGTGTGACATCTTCATCTGATGTGAGTGGTCTATCTGATGATTTCTTCAGCGAGAAACTCTCGATTTTCTTGAACTGTTTATGCTAATTTCTTATTGTTTCATCAGTTGGAGGTTCATTCCCATACGCAAACAGAAGGTTGTTAAACGGCGATGACTCGCTTAAATTCAGCTAACCACAACGTGCATTGTCCTTCCTTTTGTACGGTCACCATGACACTTATCATCGCGTGTCAGAGTTCAGCGCGCTCTTATTGTTGCGCATGTGCGTGACAGTTATTAAAACTTTGGGTATTGTTTTCTAATTTAAAATATACCGCATTATTTTATCTCTTCTACATTATGAAATCTTGTTAAAATCACGGAAAACACTCGTGGAAACTTTTAATATACAGGGTGACGCAAAAGTCGCGCACCCTAGGAATTTTCAGTGTTGACTATATTTTTTTTTATTTACGTAGGGAATGGCTGCGAAATCAACAATAGACGAGAGGGTGAGCTTGGTTTTAATGTATGGAATACCAGGTACTACAAATCGATCAGTCGCTACAAAATTTAAATTCTGTACCGATTCGTCGATTTGTAGTACCTGGTATTCCATACATTAAAACCAAGCTATTAATTTCGCAGCTGTCCCCTACCTAAAAGAAAAAATAATATACTGTAGTCAACACTGAAAATTCCTATGGTGCGCGACTTTTGCACCACCCTGCATACAGTGTGTATATATATATATATATATATATATATATATTATATATATATAGTGTGTATTTATTACGAAGCAAATACTTCCTAATGGAATAGAACCGAACAGCAGAGTGCCATGGAGCTAAATTCACTTATCCTTTTCTCCCTATCTCCTTCGAAATGTATTTTCGTTCCCTTTAGAATCTCTCTCTTTTCCCCTTTTCTTCATTTGCTTAAAATTATTTCAAATACATTTTCCCCTCTTTGTTCGAACTTAAACTTAAAAATAAAAAAATAGGCTTTCAAACAATTATATAGATATATATAATATATATATATATATATATATATATATATATATAATTATATATATATATATATATATTAAATGCTTACGTTCTTGGATATTTCCTCCTTGTATGGGGGAAAACTGCCACTGTTACTCATAACTCTGAAACTGACTTTTAAACAATTTTCTTTTCAAACTAAATGTTAACAATAATAATAATATTAACAGCTGCAGTTGGAACGAATTATTCATTTACGAGTCTTCATCAACTAACAACAACAACAACAAGAGGTACTACCTACCAAAGGAATTATTGAATATTCAGATTTGAAAGTGATTCGTATTGTGTACCGTATTTTATATAAAAAGAAGAACAGTGCACCGTGTTCCTGCAACATTCATAAAGAAAAACAGAGTCCCTCATAATCTCTATATGGCACCCGCTCATATAGTTACAATTATTTTTACAACAGAGTCATTTTAAGAATTCAGTTCCCCTCCGCCGAGTGTTTTGTCTGCTTTACTGAAATTTTTAAAAAAAATATTCCTAGTACCGCACAAATTCATTTGCGCGGTATTAGAGAGATTAGTTTAAATATACACTAAAAACTAAGTCATTAAAGAGTTAAGTACGTGGAAGTTCGAGTCTTTAAAGATAAAGATACTCAGGACAAAATGTCGAGCGAGAATCTTTGTATGCCTCTACGACTATATATAGTTTTCATGACATCTGACAGAACTCGGAGGGTGTTTAGAGTTTTGGAGTTTTTGCGTCACCAGGTGGCACTGAGCGCATTATTAAGCTGAGAGAAGCCCAAACCGCTACAGTAACATCCGCGCAAATCCGCACTGAAGGAAAAACTTAGGTTACGAGACTATGTTAACCGGGTCAAGAGAGGCATCTAGTTTCAAAACTGGCTATACACTTTGTATTTATAAAATGATACATTTACAAAAACAATCTGTACAACCAGAGGTGAAAAATTAATTCATAATTTTTCATCCAAACAAAGCGATGGATCAATCTAGAGAGTAGAGATACTTTCAAAACAAAAGAATTTGAGTAATAAGTGGAAGCTCAGTCAGTATGTTTGAACTTTTAACTGAAAGGAAATTATCTGAAAATTACTTGAAAATTACCCGATTTTTTTTTTTTTTTCAGAAAAGTTAATGAAGTTATAATGTTATGGATTATTTAAAAAGTCAAAATTAAGTACACTCTTCACTCAAATCTTTATACTTTAAATTCCAATATCTAGACATGTAAGCCATCATCAATGTATTCTTATTAATACCTTAAAAAAATGTGTAAGATAGGCCTATCACTATCACCGGTAAGATAGGCCTATTACCGGTAAGACAGACCTAACTATCGCTGTAAGATATGCCCATCACCGGTAAGATAGACCTAACTATCGCCAGTAAGATATACCTATCACCGGTAAGATGGGCTTAACTATCGCCGGTAAGATAGACCTAACTATCAATGATAAGATAGACCTAACTATCGCCGATATGCCAACTTATACGCGGCAACCGGTGAAAAGAAAAACGGAACAAAAGATACAAATAAAAAAATAATACCAAATCAAAGCAAAACAAAACTATCGAAACCCCTTTCTTTAAAAACCCCAAAAGACGTAATCAAAATTTATCACAAAATAAATAACAATTGTGCAAAAGCAAAAACTTGTTCTCATCGACAAGAAAACCACGCCGAGGGAAAAAAACATACGGAAGGTGCTGAAATCGAGGTAATTTTACAATATCGTAAATTGCAGAAATTTTCACGAGACGACCTCTTTCCTATCTGAAAACTAAATAAAAAACAATTTATAGGGTGACAGAGGTAAACCTATTAACCGTAATTTTCGGCAAACAGCGTACGATAAACGACTCTTAAAAAGAAGTAAAAGGAGAAAGGAAGCCTGCGAGTGGCATCATTCATTAAGGAGCGAGGCACCTCTGGCACTGTTTTATTGAGTGCCACGAGAAATAAATTCAGTCTCCTCCATTTAGCAAGTCAGAAACAAAAGAACTGCTCTCAAAATCTCAAGTTTTCATTTTTATATTAAATGAATGCGAGTGGAAATTAAATTTTGTTGTTGCAATGTAGAAACATTTGCAAAAAATACAGTTGCAGGAAGTTGCGCGTTTTTGAAAACACAGTAAAGGGTATCTTTTAATTGTATTAATTATTTTCTTGCTATTCACGCACGACGTGACAGTTGTATAAATTTTGGTCATAACTAGGGCGGTCAAAAGTCAATAAAGTCAAATTGTTTCCTATGGGGCACTTTTCGCTGAAACGACTGAAAATGCAATAAAAACACCTGTAGGGGGTATATTACCAAAGTTAATAGGTCAACCAAAAGTCAACTTTTACCTGTTAGGTCAAAAAATAGCAATGAGGTAAATAAAGTCAATTTTTGGAATAAATAATTAAAATAACTAAAAATTGGCATCTTTTTGGTTAACTGGCAACTTCGCTGCTTGTATTTGTCTTATTCAGTTATGTCCGTTCTGGTTTTGGATGTGGTTGTGCTGTATGTATTGTGGTTACTGGTTACCATTTTTGATTTGTGATTTTTTCTGATTTGTGATTTCACTGATTTCGATTTCTTTTGATTTTAGATATTTAAAATGCCAAAAGTTGCAGTTAGTTCTATTGCTAAAGTGCGCGCTATAATTGCAAAATATCCTAATGAATTCATTTGTTCAGGAAAAAATGAGCTATACTGTCAGATTTGTTGTGTTGTGGTCAAGCATGACAAATCCTTTTTTGTGGATAAACATCGCTCTACCCAAAAGCACCAGCGTGGTATAGACCAAAATGTGGGATCGCAATTTTTTGCCAGAAAATGTCGGCAAATACTTCATAATTTACCACAATCGGTCAACTGATGTAGAAGAGCAAGAATAAGTAATTAAAGTATCGTTTTTATTATTGAAAGTAAAGGCAACTTTATAAGTCAATTTTTTCAATTCGTAAGGTCAACTTTCTTAATTTTTTCGGTCAACTTTTGACTGCCCTAGTCATAACTATTATAAATACGTATGGTTTCAACTTACAACTTACGTATTATAGTTTACTTAGGCCTAGTGCTAGTCATTTCATGTTCGTATCATTTCATGCTCTAAAGTCTAAATCAACTGAATTTTTTACACGATAATGGCAACAAAGGCAAGACAGAAAATAGAGTTTTTATTTGCGTGTAAAGTGATCATAATCGAGAGGTTCTTAACTATTCGGCTTGAATTCCGGTCTGTGAATCTAAAAAATGGCGAAATGGTCGTGAACGCAACCAAATAAGACTAAAAATCGAAAATTAGCACATTAACGTATTTCGGAAGCGGAAAAATCCACACCATGAACGCAAGACATTTGGTCTCCGCTTCCTTTAAGACGCCAAAATAGAGAATAAAAAAGCCAGTTAAATGGCCTACGTTCGGTCGCTTCTGAAGGAGTTAAGGAAGTGATTCATTAAGGATATGATTCATTTTAACGGGTAATCACAGGAAGAATATAGAGGGAATAGAGTGAATATAAAGGTTGTAATGGCGCACGTGGACAGAAAATATGCTTAACTGAAAAACTGCGAAATCTGGTGAATTCTTAAATTATTACATCGTCTACTTTATACAATTCCTAATTATCCCAATGGTCAGTACTAAAAGAGAAGAATTTTAAAGAGAGTACGTATAATACCTGAAGTATTTTCCACAATGTAAAGCGACCAGTCTGCCTGAAAAACTCAATAGATTCAAGAGATATCTGGGCCCCGAAAGTGCATCCTGATACGACTGACAGCGGAAGAGTTCTTGAAATAATCGTACTACGAGAGAATTTGCGTAAGTCAGTGCGAAGACTTCGAAGCACATATGAGTAAATTCTACCTTTTATCTCCTACTAAACTACCTTTGTCTAAAATCTTCTTAATCTGACGCCAATTTGGACTGCCACATATATTAAAAAGAAATACATACCACAAGCCGTAATAAATTTTCAGCCTCTAAACAAATTGTAGCAATATTCTTTATCTTCAGAAAGAAAAGTATCTTTAAACACAAATGTAAACCATAAATAAATGCTACAAACTGAAACAGAAGAAACATTTTAATTATTTTTAATTATTTTTAATTATTTTTCAAACTTTTTTTTTTTGAGGGATGGAGAACGGGAGGAAAAGAATGATCTGGAAGATTCCGAAAATTTATAACAACAATATTTTCTAAATGAAGGAAATAGCTCAGATGGAAACAAAAATGCGGCCAAGACTGAAAACCAAATGGGAAAAAGTCAAGAATTTAATTTCAAAGGAGAAAATCGGAGATTGAAATTCGAAGAATAAAGTTAGAAAGAATGAAAATCAAAGAATAGGCCCCGCAATAAGTCGTACAATAAAAGTCGTACAATAAAAGTCGCAGAACAAAAGTCGCCGAATAAAAGTCGCCCAACTAAAATCGCAGAATAAAAGTAGCACGGGGAATTCTCCAAATATGGAAGCCATAAAAGTTAGTGCAAAAAAAAAAAAAAACGGAGAACGACAAATCGAAAAAAAGTTTGAATTCAGAGAAAAAAAATATGTACAACAAAAAATATAATTGAAGAAAGTCCACAAAAAAATACAAACTAATCTCAAATACTGAAACAGACAAAATTAATACAAAACCTTAAAAGTTTTAAAACTATCATCCTCCCTCACCTCACATTCCCGACACACACACACAATTTATAGGAGTTTCGTGCGAGTGGGGAGAAACTTATCGGATTTATTGAGATGAGAAATGGCGCAATTCGGATTCATAAACCTTCAGTAACCTTGACCTGTCCCACATATGGCGTGAGACATATTGCAATGGGACAACATGCAAAGGGATATTACTGTAATCCGAGATTTCTTACGGACGTATCAGGCAGTCAGAAGTAGTAAAATCCACTATGGAAATTAAAAGCTTTATTCATAAAACGATATTTTTTTCTTAAATTTCCGTAGCAAATCTTACTGTATTCGTTGGAATTATTATCAGAATGTGATTCGCACTTACACTTGGCGTTATTCCCATTCCTATTCCAAGTCCGAAGTGGGAATTACGCATCTCGTTAAAGTTTTGATTTGAGAAAAAAGTAAAGAGAGAGCCGTGACGCAACGAAAGGCCTCACCGGAATTTTCTATATGAAACAAAATCTGAATTAAAGCGACAATGGGAATGGATCAATTTGAGAATTTTCCGTTCTGAGATTCTCATTCGAGGATTTATTACTCTTAAACAAAGAATGAAATGAAAATCAGCGTAAGTGAAATGATACCAACATTAATCAATGCCTTTTACTCTCTAATGGCGGCTTCACACACAAACAAAATAAAGAAGTTAGTGAAAATTAATTAAAAAGAAATGAAAATAAAAGAAAATGATATGAGGGGAAATGAAGTGAAGAGACATGAAAAGCATACAATAAAAACAACCTCATAAAAATAAAAATTAAATTGAAAATGAATGAAAATGTAAATAAAAATGACGGGGGGAATCGAAGCGAGAAAAAAAAATGAAACAAACTGAAACAGAGCGAGAAAATGCAAATGAAAGAGAAATGAATTAAGTTCTTTTAAAGTACTTTAATTAAGTTATCTTTTAATTAAAATAATTTCATTTTCAAATGTGGGTTTTTCTATCCGAAACCTCCTTAACTAATTACGAATTAATTGTCGTAAAAGAAAAACTTACCAAGTACTGCACGATGAACTTCAATTACGTGTGAAAAAAAGTAATTATCTTAATGGCACAGCACGCACGCGCGCACAGCACACACACACACACACACACACACAATATATATATATATATATATATATATATACGAGGGCCACTCGATATATTTTGCCCCACCTTTTTTTTTTCTTTCCAAGTTTCCTTGTAAGTTCCAAAAATTTTGTACACAAGTAGTTACATACCTTTTTTACAAGTATTTATTTTTCCACATAGTCTCCATCCTTTTCTACGGCTTTCCTCCACCTCGAAACAAGGGCCTTCATACCTTGCTGGTAAAGGTCCGCTGGGTTCCGCTAGAGCCACCTCTTAACCTCCTCAACAACCTCATCGTCAGTCTGAAACTTTCTTCCACGAATAGCGTCTTCATTGGCCCAAACAAATGAAAGCCTGAAGGTGCCAGATCCGGGCGGTATGGAGGGTGGGGGTAACACAGTCAAGCGCATTTTTGTGATGGCCTCTCTTGTTTACAAACTGTTGTGTGGTCTTGCGTTATCGTGCAAAAGAAGTACGTCTTCCAGTTTTCTCTCCGGTCGAACTCGCTTTATATGTTTCTGGAGTCTGTGTAGGGTAGCAATATATGCCTCTAAGTTAATTGTTTGTCCTTTCTTCATAATGTCCACCAGAATCACCCCTTTCATGTCCCAGAAGATGGTGGCCATAACCTTTCCTGCAGAGGGAGCCATTTTGAACTTTTTTTTGCGTGGGGAGTCTGCGTAGTGCCACTCCATGGATTGGCGTTTTGTTTCAGGTTCAAAGTGGTGTACCCGAGTCTCATCCCCAGTCACAATTCGTGAAAGGAAGTCATCCCCTTCTGTCTTGTATCGAACCAACGACTCGGAAGCAATTTCTTTTCTTTGGGCTATGTGATCTTCAGTCAGTTCGCGAGGAACAAACATGAACACACTTGAGTATGCCAGTTGCTGAATTATCGTATTCACACTTCCTTCACTAATTCCTAGCTCCAGTGATAGCTCCTTGTATGTGACGCGTCGATTTGATCGAATGATGATGTTAGCACGTTGCACAGTGTGAGATGTCAAAGCAGATGCCGGGAGACCGCTGTGTGGCTCATCGTCGAGGCTGGCCCACACACGTTTAGACCAACGTCCAACTGTGCTTCGATCAACAACAGCATCTCCGTAAACGTTTTGTAGACGTTTGTGAATATTTCTAACTGTTTCCTTCTCTGCGGTTAAGAACTCGATAACAACTCTCTGTTTACGACGCACATCACTGTCAGACGCCGTTTTTGAAACTGCGTTAACCATCGGTTTTATACAAGGAGGGGAGGTTCAAACTTGAAAAATCCCGTTATGTGAAGCGCAGAAAGTTCAAACTTACGGCCCAAAAGACGTTTCAGCCCCATGGCCTATTATTTAGTTAAAAAAAAAGGTGGGGCAAACTATATTGAGTGCCCTAGTGTGTGTGTGTGTAATATATATATATATATATATATATATATATATATACGGGTGATTACAAATGATCTTACCGATTTTAAAACATTTATTATGAAACCAACGATACTAGAGGAAAAGGAAGCTATACAAATAATTTCGGGGATTTTATTGTAATATTGAACACGTCAGAGATAGCCCTAAAGTTAACGTGTTTTATGCTCTTACCGCTGAGAAAGTGTACGGTCCATTTTTCTTTGCTGAACAAACAATTAACGGTATTATTTACCACGATATGCTACAGCTGTGGCTGATGCCCCAGCTGCTAGAGGACAAAGCTAATTTGTGGTTTCAGCAGGATGGTGCGCCACCCCATTTCCACAATGAGGTTAAAACATTTCTGAATGAGCAATTGCCTGATCGTTGGATCGGGTGTGGGGGCCCATTCCTTGGCCGGTTCGTTCGCCCGATCTAACCCCCCTTGACTCCTTCCTCTGGGGTTATGTCAAAAATTAAGTTTTTTTTCGACCAATGACAACAACTTTGGAACATTTGAAGGAAAGGATACGCGAGGCTGTTAGAAAAGTTCAGTATGATATGCTACAAAATGTATGGAGGGAAACAGAATACCGCTTTGATGTCTGCAAAGGCACAAAAGGAGCTCATATTGAACTTCAATAGCTCGTAAATAAAACTTTTTGAGTTATTCTGTATTCTTGCTTTTCGCTGTAGCTTCGTAAGTTTTTCATAATAAATATTTAAAATCGGTAAGATCACTCGTAATCACCCGGTGTGTATATATGATATATACAGAGGTGTACTTAGCATTTTGAAGCACCCTATGCAGGGATTAAAGTGGCTTATAGTTGTGCCATTTGATATCGCTAGTTTGCTATTAAAGGCTGCTGTTCTTTTTCATTTTAAAACTTATTTGTGAATCCATTTCATTTGTTGGTGATTATAACTTATTTATTTTCTATTTTTGTTTTTTTTGCCCAATTTAGATTGAAATACGTCATAATTTGCCGCCTTAGGCAGGTGTGCCTACTCTGCCTATATGTAAATCCGCCTCTATATATATATACAGGGGTAGAGCGGGTAGGGGCATTACGATGTCTTTTAAAACAATGATTTCGGGGTACGGGGTACAAGGGGAAGGTGTTGGGTATAAGAGGAAATAACACATGAAGGTTTACCGGCATTATATATATATAAACCTTCACGCGTTATTTCCTCTTATACCCAACATTTTCCCCTTGTACCCCGAAACTACTGTTGTGAAAAACATCGCAATGCCCCGACTCTCTCTACCCCATCCCCCCTCATCGCCCTTCTCTTATCTCTGGGCAACTAACGCAGTTAAAGAATTTTCTTCAATTAAACACTGAAGGGAAATCGCGAAACAATTTGGCCTAAATTCTTTCCGTGCATTCGTGGGGGTTCCCCGAATAAAAATAACGAAAATGCACTCTGTACCGTGTGTGCGTGTGTGTGTGTGTGTGTGTATATTTTTGGCTACCTCACGTCATTGCGATAATTTTGGGGATATATACACAGTTAGTCGCAACACGAGCGTGCGTCTAACGCCAATCGAATTTAGTTGTTTTTTTTAAGTAAAATCGTTATATATTAAAAGAGGGACGTAGCAAAGCTAGGCTAGGCTAGGCTAGGCTAGGCTAAGTTAAGCTAAGCTAAGCTAAGCTAAGCTGTTATATATCGTCATCCACAACTGAAAATGTGAAAATATCACAATTTGTAAGATAGCCAAACGCACGCGCGCGCGCGCGCGTGTGTGTGTGTGTGTGTGTGTGTGTGTGTGTGTACTGACCTGACATACATTTCACTCCTTCACAGCTTGTCAACCCATTTAGGGTAAATTCTGTACGATGCGATAAAATCAAAACTTGAATTGAATCAGTTGAGTAAAACCTTCGCCATTAAATATTTTCCCAAATTTGTACAAAACTTTTCTTTTACTTTTCACAAAAGGGAGAAAATTATCTTTAAAAATAAGTATAAATTTCTGAATCTTTTTTAAAGATTTCCTTTTCACAAAAGAAATAGAAAAAAAAAAAAAACAATGTTTTGGTGCTGTTCTCAAATGCAAGAAAAACTTCCAAGGCATCTTAGTGCCAGCTCTTGAATACATACATACATACATACATACATATATATATAATATATATATATATGTGTGTGTGTGTGTGTGTGTTCCTTCACAAACTTGTTTACACAAACACGAATCTGGTGAAGGTACAAGAAAAGATGAAACGAAAACTAGAGGGAACAATATCCATGAAATATTTATTTCGGATGTAATATATATACAGTGAGACGGGAATTTCCATCGACTTGACAGAATGGCACTCTGTAATGCGGAAGGAAGACTTTTTTTTTTTTCATAGATACGCAGAATATATTCTATCCATGGCACTGGCATTGATGGAGAACTCGGTGCAATAAGTAATTTATGCAGTGCCACATAAATTATTTCAGTTGTTACGTAAAAAAAGGAGGAAAAAAGTGATTTTCCACGATTCTGTATCAACTTCATATAAAAAGGTGGACCTCAACGTAATTATATATATATATATATATATATATATATATATATATATATATATGGTGATTCTAAAGTCCTGCCTCAAAACCATTTATTGGATAGTTACTTTTGAGGCAGAACATACTTTCGAATAACCATATATATATACTAGCAGAGAACCCGCCCTTCGTGCGGGTAGCAAAAATATCCCGCGTTTTAACGAAAATATCACGACTTAGCCTCACCAATCGTCAAGGGCGTACAGTTGACCTAACCGGGTATTCAATAATTTTACCATAGGTTTCGATATATATATATATATATATATATATATATATATATATATATATATATGCGTAATGATCTTGATGACGTCATTTGTTTTTTTAACTTAATTATTTAATTTATTAACACCCAGGTGCACAACCTCGGAACCTAATCAATATGTGTGTGAAGTTTCATGTTTGTAACTGAATCCATTTTGGAGTTATGGCTGGAACACACCACACACACACACACACACACACACACACACACACGTCCTTTTATTATTATTATTATATATATATATATATATATATATATATATATATATATATGCCTCAGTGGTGTAGTGGTTAGCAACTTAGCATTGCTGAATACGAATCCAGCGGTCCCGGGTTCGACATCCGGCGATGAGAAGCAGTGCTCAGCTCACCCAGCTGTTCATCCTTCCATATGAAAAGTTGGTTGGTAGATAAATATGTAGTCTAGTGGTTAAGACGCTGGGCTGCTGATCGGCAGGTCGTGAGATCGAGTTCAGATGAGGACTTCGTAATTTCTGGGTCGTGGTTCGGATTCTACGTTAACTCGTAGGTCTAAGGTGAGACAGCAAGTCTGCTATATATATATAGTATAAACTTGAGAGCTACAAGAGAGATAAGAAATCTATTTGTAATGATAATATACCCCTATACACACGCATGAATGCCAGATAGAAGAGTGGCACTATGCTGTGGCTCAATCTCTCATTGAAAAGGCCGTTATGGCACCTTCGCCACAACCCCTCCCCCCCCTTATATGCGACGTATGTAAACAATGGCACCGTTTTGCTTCCCCTCACAGCCCGAAAGCATCTAAATATATTCAACAGAAACACGAGGGGAGAGTGAGGGAAAAGACGAGAAAGAATGAAATGTATAAAAGAAATAGACGAGAGAGAGAGAGAGAGAGAGAGAAAGAGAGAGAGAGAGAGAGAGAGAGAGAGAGAGAGAGAGAGAGAGAGAGAGAGAGGCTAACAAAGACCCTAAGGTCCACTCTATGTTAGCCTATGGAAGTAAAAAAGCAAATGAAAATAAATACTGAAAACTTATACTATGCTTACACTTGTAGACGTGTAAAGTTTTCACAGGAATAGTATTATTATTAAAGGAGAGAACAAACAAACCTCTCTCCCCCTCCTCCGCCAGTCACTGCTGACAGAAAATAATGGTGAAAGAAGATTTATAGGAAAGTAAGAAAAAGTATAATGAAGAGAATAGAATAGCTTCGGAGTTCATTCACACCATGCGTACACTCAACTCGTGTACTCAGTTACGCACGTACAAGAAGTCATCATTTCGTCGTTGCATCATTTCTCCTTAGCCTGCCAAAGCCACCTACCGAAGATTTATCATATAGTAATTTATATTGCGCCCTTCGCATAGGAATTACCTAGATAAAGGAGTACTGGTCCAGAAGGCACCTCCAGCTGGCTAGACCTACAATTTAAGAGTTCCCCATGCATAATGGGGAATAGCAATGTACAATACATACACACAATTTTTTTCCTTGAGAAATTTTGATGTACACTATTTAAAACTAAAGTTCCACTTTAACTAAGTAGTTTCCCCCGAGATGAGTATGACTATTTCGAGGTTTTGACTCCCAATAGATCTCATCAAGATTCCGATCATCTGAGAACTCCCAGTGCTCTGAAATCAGACCCAGCCAGCGCCTCCTACTACATTTATCGCGAAAGGGAACAGCGCTGCTACTATATAAAACGTTCTGTAACTAGCTAAGTTAGATATTCCGCGACTTACCTAAAAAGGTACTAAAATTCTTACACTATAAACCCAAGTAGCGTCCCTAAAATTGAAAACATCTATTCGTAGGTTTTGACTCCCGAGAGATCCCATCAAGCTTCTTCTCTCTGCCAATGGGGTGTCATCCGAGAGTTCTCAGTGCCCTGAAACCAGACCCGACCAGCGCCTCCTACTACATTTATTGACAAAGGGAACATTACTACTTCTACTCTACCTTCATTAGCCCTCCCTCGAGCAGCACCCTTAAAAATAAAAAAAGGAAGGAGCCAAAGAAGGAAAGAAGGGGAGTGAGGAGTGGATTCCCAAAATAGTTTAATATAGCTATTCAGAGTTTTTGACTGCCGAGAATTTCCATCTATTAGAAACACGTAAATAAAAATTTAAGAAAGTAAAAGAAAGGCTATCATTTGAGAACTCCCATTGCTCTCAAACCAGACCCGACCAACGCCTCCTACGAGAGAGAGAGAGAGAGAGAGAGAGAGAGAGAGAGAGAGAGAGTGTGTGTGTGTGTGTGTGTGTGTGTGTGTGTGAATTTGCATAGCCTACAAATAAAATTTCATCCTATGATATGCGAGAAAAATATATGAAAATTTAAATATACAGTATATATAAAAAAAAAAAAAAATTTGACAGAGTAAATCTGAGTATATTCGCAGGAAAATGTGAACACACACACTTCGACGGTATTTTAGTGTAAAAAGAAAAAAATTAACATTTATATATTCTACATACAATGCAGTAAAATTTTGTGAAATAAATACTGTCCTCCATAAAAGTGTGTGTGTGTGTGTTGCCATAAGAGATTATTTTTTTATTTATGAAGGCAATAATAAATGTTTAAATTGCATACCATTTAGGTGTTAACACGATGTTAATTCGATCACGTAAGCTACATTGAGCGTTACGTAAGACATCCTCACTGATGTTGTTACGTTTTTGTTGTATGTCGTCTTTTAACTACTGAATAGTTCTTGGTCTTGTCTGATAAACAACCGACTTTAAATAATGAGACTAAAACCAATTTTAACAATAATTTCTAATTTTTAATAATAATAATTATTATTTTACTTTCTATTATGTGGGGTGTAGTCAGCCATAGTGTTCATCAAACAAAATGAGAGAACATTAATTTCCTATGGTAAGGGACTTTCGTTACACCCTATATATATATATATATATATTATATGAAATTTCATTTCAGATTTCTCAGTTTTCGAATGAAAACAACCCCCAACAGAGTTTATTTTTAAACATTTTTCATTTGACTTTAGTGGTAGAGTCTATTGAAAAATAACGAAAATAATATTAAAGATTAGAATTTATTTCGGTTTTAAAAGGATGTAAAAAAATTCTATTTTATTTACTATTTTTTAAACGTTGGAATGGAGCGTGCGAGAGACTCTAGGCTCACTTAAAGTAATTTTAATAAAAAGTGTAAACGTTATTAAGTGTTATGTATGTGTGTATACGTACGTGTGTGTGTGTGTGTGTGTGTGTGATTTCCTACATACGATATTTCATGATGGTACACGTTGGCAGAAGTTATTCAGTCTTTGTTACTCGCGTCACATTTTCTCTTACTTATTCATTATTATTCATTTCCTCTTCATTTGTTTGGTTACTCGAGTTTTTCAGTCATTCACTAGCGAGAAATTGGACGTTCAATAAACGTCCTAAACGTTTTATTGACGTTTTATAAGCGTTTGCTAAGCGGCCCTGCTGGGCAGATTTGGGCCACCGCTTCACGCGACAAAAACTTACGCTCGTTGAAATAAAACTACAATTATGACGCGTTATTACTACCAAAATACGCTATTGTCTCGGAGAAAAATATTCGTCCAGAGCGGTGGTAGGGCCTACCATTTTGAAACCACCGTCCCCCTTTTACCAAACAGCATTTTTGAACGCCCCCTCCATCGATGTAAAACTTAGCAAACAATACTATTATGATTACATACTAATTAGTGAATGTAAATGAATTTTAAAATAATAACGCTACAATGAGTTACATTCATATTTATCGCTCAATCTAATTTTACATCACATTAATGGCGTTAATACTTAGGTTTGCGCGTCATTCAGTCCTTTCTCCTAGCGCCCCACCTACTCTTAACGCCCGCCTGAACTTTACAAAAGCGGTACCGGCCCCATTGGGAACCACTAGTCTAGAGACAGAAAATTTCTATAAAGCATAAAAAATTACTAATTAGTAATGAGTGGGTTTTGCTTTTAAAGTTTTATTACTCTACCAAAAACAATAAAATATCCAAAGACAAACAGAATATTCCCAATTAATAATTTTTCATGCTTTTTAAAAATTTTGTTTCTAAGCGAACTTTTTATTTTCAAATTCTATAAATACTGCGTTCAATTTTAGGATTATTTGTAAATTAAAAAAATCCCAGCGCTAGTTCCGCTATTTTTTTTTTATACAGAATCAGCTTCTTTTGGGTCTCTGTTCATTTTTCCAAAGATGATTTAGGCCTAAAAACCTTTAGTCCTATTCCCGTCACACCCTCTCGCAAGGGCTACATGAAGAAAAATTTATATCAATCATTAAGATAAAGAAAGACAAGGGTATAATCTACATTCAGAATTTGCGCGTTACTGTAGCAACAGAGAAAGGAAAAATCATTTCTGGCATCACTGGTTGTACGACCTCTTTTCTCTTTTCAGACGCTCGTTCATATAAAGCCACCGACATCGGTATAATAATAACGCCGTCAAACTATCGGACAGGTGAGTACGCAACTCGTGGTCGGGTTACTTGACGTTTTAAAGGGTTCATAATGTAGAAAATGAAAGAGGGGCCGAATTTTTGGTATTCTGATACACTGTGAACGAAATGCATCTCTAATTAAGAGTAAAGCTGATCCATGGAATAATCTTGCGTCATAATACATAACATACAGTGTGGAAGTAATTTATATATATATATATATATATATATATATATATAATATATATATATATATATCAGTTTAAATAAATTAGTATAATTTCATTACTGAATACAAATATTGCAGTTATAAATTGCCTTCACCAAGTGTACACGACGCTTTACAGGCCGAAATCTACTACTAGTTAGATATAATTAATTAATTATATAACAGATAAATTATATAATTATAATTATATAACGGATAAATTATATAATTATAATTAATAACGGATAAATTATATAATTATAATTATATAACGGATAAATTATATAATTATAATTATATAACGGATAAATTATATAATTATAATTATATAACGGATAAATTATATAATTATAATTATATACCGGATAAATTATATAATTATAATTATATAACGGATAAATTATATAATTATAATTATATAACGGATAAATTAATAATTATAATTATATAACGGATAAATTATATAATTATAATTATATACGGATAAATTACAATTAATTATATGACGGATAAATTAGCTAATTATATAACGGATAAATTATATAATTATAATTATATAACGGATAAATTATATAATTATAATTATATAACGGATAAATTATATAATTATAATTATATAACGGATAAATTATATAATTATAATTATATAACGGATAAATTATATAATTATAATATATAACGGATAAATTATATAATTATAATTATATAACGGATAAATTATATAATTATAATTATATAACGGATAAATTATATAACGGATAAATTATAATTATAATTATATGACGGATAAATTATCTAATTATATAACGGATAAATTATATAATTATAATTATATAACGGATAAATTACATAATTATATAACGGATAAATTACATAATTATAATTATATAACGGATAAATTATATAATTATAATTATATAACATAATTATAAGATTTTCATAATTTTTTTATAAAAGACTTAGAAAACTAAACAGAACTTAGAGTAGGACATACTCTGTTGTATTTTGAAAATTTAAGTACATAAATTTTTCTAAATTTTATAAGTCCTACAAAATTTTATAATTTATAAATTTTTTATATAATTTATGAATTTCATAATTTATAAATTTTAGAATTTTATAAATTTTATAAGACTTAAAACTGAAAGCAATTTACAAATTAGGACATATATTAGAAACTTAATTAAAGCAATAATGAAACCAGAATTAATATGCAGTGAAAAATAATTGAAGAAACTATTAAAAAAATTAATAAGAATTTTAATAATGACAACAGTAATTAATGATAAATAATAACAGTAATAAAGAATGAAATTTAAACTACGTTGAAAAGTATAGTTTTTGCCTTTGAGATAATTTCAAACCTCGCTTTGATGCTCGTCACAAATCCTATTGTCCATTATAATCTCGATTAATATAAGCAGGACAAATTGTTTTGTAACTCTGAACATTTTTTTTTTTAATGCAGGAAGGAGGGGCCAAGAGCGAATACCCAGTGTATCCGTTATAATAGCGATAGTAAAGAGAGAGAGGGGTTGAAGATAGTCATTATCTGTACTTCAAATGTCCTTAAATTTTAATATATACAGTTGCTTGAAAATGTTTTTTTTTAATGCGGGAAGGAGGGGCCAAGGGCGAATGCCCGCAACCCTCCCACCCCATAAGAAAAGAGAGCCAAAATCAAGGTCCAAGGTTTTCGAGGTGCCTGGACACTCCGCGTTTGAAAGATTAGAGGTCACAGACAGGGGGAAAGATGGATTGATGAAGATTGTTCCAGACTTCACCGATTGAGTAGATGAAAGCTTATTAATCATTTCTTTTTCTAATAATCTTCTTTTGGTTTATAATTAAAGAATTAATGATGTAACCAAATGTAATCACTTCCACATGCAGTAATGCCGTATATGAGATGTGAACAGAGTAGAAAAAATTATAATTTTGTGTATTTATAGAAAGGAAATGCATTTTTTTTAATATAAACGAGAATTTCGATAGTTTAGGATCAATATTTTCAATATTTTGACGAAAAGAATAATTTGTCATCAAAAGTAACTCCTAATAATTTCCCTTCAGTGACGCGTGATGTCAAGTGCGAGTCGACGATAATATCGAAGTCTGGTATTAATTTCTTTTTTGTAATTAGCAAAAAGTTTGTTTTATTTTTATTTAAGGATAATTTACTGGCTTTCAGCCAATCACGTACTGTCGCGGTGGGCTATTTACAATTACACGAGAAAACATGTGAAAATAATAAATGACGCAAACCCACAGCGAAAATGATGCCTTAACTTGTCATACAGTCATACATACATACATACCTGTATGTATATGTGTATGTATGTATGTATATGTGTATGTATGTATGTATGTATATGTGTATGTATAGAGGAATAAAACTTGTAACAATTTTATAAAATTACGCATGGTTGTGGCAAACGTAAGGAATCATATTCTAACGTAATCGATTATGACCAGACTATTTTGGGGGTGATTAGTAAACAAGGGCTAAGTCGTGGCCAAGTCGGAACGCCACTTCCCGTTAGATTAGCAAGGTTAAGCAACGTTAGGTCTCATCAGTAGTTGGATAGGTGACCATCCTCCGTCTTCAGATGTAGTGACCCGTGATTTGGATTCCAAGTGAAGTTGTAGGTCGCATCCGTCACATGACCTTCGTTGTTACGAAGGAAGCTAAACAACCCAAAATATTACTATTACTATCATTAGCAAACAAGCCTCTTCAGCCAGTCACTACTGCTCTGACTGTTCATAATAATATTAAGGCAAAAAGAGAGAAAAAAGTTGGAGGAATTAATCTCGAAGCTTTCGAACCGCGAGCGAAATTAATCGATGCCCGACATACCCACCACCTAGTGACCTAGATTTATTAACGAAACTAGAAATATTCAGAGTAGGCCTATATATGTTTCTGTGTACTATTATTAATTCATTATTCGTAAACAATGTCTAAAATTTTTTAGCATTAGTTTCTACCGGGGAGCAGATATAAGCGACCCGCGGGACAGATGCGACCCACGAGCCATCAGTTGCATTACACTGGCTTATAACGATCTCCATGAAATAGGACGCTAATTATATCCTCAAAACTTCGTCAATGCACAATCAACGACATTTTAAAGATAATGTTCACTTAAACTTTCATACACGTTTGACATTTTCGGTCGAAATCGTGACATTCGTTTGATGTGTCCGTTGCTTCAAAACTTTAAACGTGCTATCAACATGTTTTTTTAAAAAACAAGATATAAAAATTATCCTTTTAATGAGCTGGTTTAATTAAAATTTTAAAAAACTTTTCAAACGAACAATTTAAATTAAACAAACCATTAACTATAAAGGATAAGCCCTATACCATGCAGTGTTTCCTAACCGGGTGGCCGCGAAATTTCGTGATGATGAAAAAAAATAAGTGAATGAAAATTCAAAAGTTATTGAAAATATAGAAAATTCAAGTGGAACAAAACACCCTCGATTTACTGCATCCATACGAGACCCTCCTAGGAAGAAGTGGCTAAGCGACAAAAGTATAAACTCCAGAAAAACCCTTTTTACGTCTGTCGCTTAGCCATTTCTTCCTAGGAGGACCTCACACGCAAACTTTATTTCGCATATTTCATGGGCTCACTTTGAGGTTAAATAGTGTCGGGGCGGAAGGGTCCTAAGAACTGGATATTAAACGGTGAAAAACGGGGTCTCGCGAAAGAACGGACGGCCTTACGACATCTGATCGACTTGACAAGTTATTTTAGGTTGAATTAAATTAGGTTAAGTTAAGTTTTTGAATGCCAATGTTTTGGTTTTATCGATTAAATTAGTATAGGTCCAGAACGGATGGCATTGGGATACTTTGACTCAAACCAGCTTAGGAGCCACTAACCTAAAACATACCAAACAAATTAAATCAAATCGAGTGCGACCACGGGTATTGGGTATACACATGCCAAACTTCCGGAACTACCCCCTACTACCAAAATTCTAACGTAGATCAGGAATGTGAGACGAAAACACTGAAATTTTTCATTTAAAGAAAATATTTAGACAGAAAATGGGAATTATGTAAACAAGAGATAACCACAAAACCTTAAAAAAAATCACTTTCTTCCGCTCACTCTGCTCAGTGCGACTCTATACTTACAGAAGTAAACTTATGACCGAATAAATACATAGGTGTATTTTATAACGAAATATAGGTGTAATTACGAGATTAAAATAAAGAAGCAGAAGTAGTGAATTAAAAACGTATCCTATAGGAATGAATACACACACACACACACACATATATATATACAGGGTGGGGCACGGGAATCAAGTGTTTTTTTGAATAGCTAGTAATCGGCCATTAGGAATGGGAGGGGCGTGCGGTAGGTAGCATTCCATTCCTGGGTTCATAGCATTTAACTTTAACTAACACTCACCTTTATCTTTCAGGTGCCATCATGGAGCAGTGGACGTTAGAACACCGCATGTTCGCGTATGATCATTTTGTTAGGAGTGGCGAGTCAGTGACAGCAGTTCAGCGTGCGTTTCGCCGCAGATTCAACATTCATCGAAATGACTCTGTTCCCGCTCGTGACACAATCTTACGTTGGGTTAACAATCTTCGAACAGGAGGCTCAATAATGAAACAAAACCGAAGGGGCCGCAACGCACTGTGCGTACTCCGAGAACGTTGAAAGGTCAGACAAGCGATGTTGCAAAGCCCAGGCCGCTCTGCTCGGAGACATTCAGCTGCACTCGGAATCAGCAATCGTACTGTTAGACGGATTTTGCATGAAGAATTACATTTTCACCCATACAAGTTAGCGATGGTGCAGGAATTGAATGTAAACGATTGCCCCCAACGACTGAATTTTGCACAGGAAATGCTTGCACTTTATGAGCAGAATGAAAACATGATGGTGGTAATGAATGATGAAGCCCATTTCCACCTTAATGGGGCCGTCAACAATCAAAACTGTCGGTATTGGGCTGCTGAAAATCCGCGACAACTCCATGAAAAACCGCTGCATAGCCCTAAGGTTACAGTTTGGTGCGCGGTGGGAAAGTTTGGCGTCATCGGTCCCTATTTCTTCGAACAAAATGGGGTTACCGTTACCATAACATCTGGGCGTTACATTGAGATGGTGAACACCTTTTTCATCCCTGAGTTACGAAGAAGGCGTATTGCTCGTCGACATTTGTGGTTTCAGCAAGATGGGGCCACGCCACACACCGCCAGAGCGTCAATGGCTGTTCTTCGCCCCCTGTTTCCAACCATCTCATTTCGAGATTTGGTGACATTGCATGGCCCCCTCGGTCCCCTGACTTGTCCACATGTGACTTCTTTCTATGGGGGTACCTCAAGTCACGTGTCTACGAGGACAAGCCCCGTACATTAGATGCATTGAAGGAAGCGATCCGTCAACAAATCATCCAAATCACAGAGACCTGCTGGGAAGAGTGGAGGCCAATTTTCGTAAACGCCTTCAACAATGCGTCGACGGCCAAGGACATCATATGCCAGATATAATTTTCGGTACATGATTATTATGACATGAAATGCTATGTTCTTACGAATGTTGTTCTACCAATATACTTTCTTTACAAAAATAAATATAATTTTCCTGATTATTCCAAAAACACTTGGTTCCCGTGCCCCACCCTGTATATGTTTTTTTTTGCGAAATCGGTCTTTTTGCAAATTCTCCGGTCAGTTTGCAAAGAAACCAAAACAATAGTAATTTTACAAAATGACCTTAAATGTTTGATCATTTTGCAGAAACACAAAAATCGGTCAATTTGCATAATCACCAATAATCTTGTCGGTGTATTTGCAAAATCTCTTGTTCTAATACTGTAGAACCTTCTAGCTCCTAACCTAACCAACAGCGTCATTGTGGTTAGGAGCTAGAAGGTTCTATATAGTATTAGAACAAGAGATTTTGCAAATACACCAACCCAACAAGATTATTGGTGATTTTGCAAAGTGGCCGATTTTTGTGTTTTTTGCAAATTGACCGAATTTGTTTTTGTAAAATTACTATTGTTTTGGTTTCTTTGCAAACTGACCGGAGAATTTGCAAAAAGACCGATTTCGCTAAAAAACCGTAATAAATAAATAAATAAATAAATATTATGTGTGTGTGTGTGGGTGGGTGTGTGTGTGTGTGTGTGTGTGTGTGTGTGGTTACGGACAAAGTCCGGTAGTTGGAGAATGCGCGCTTTTTCTGGACACACACCTCGCATTGTCCTCCCTCGATTCACAGAGTCCGAAATATATGAATAGTTCAGATTTTGACCAGTCCCAGCTGAACAACGTGCCGAGTATTCAACTATATTAGGATAGATTAAATTAGGTTACGTTAGGTTAGGTTATATATATATGGGCTTGTCCAACTGCCGGGCATCCGCATCATTTTTAGCATCCGCATCTCTGACTGCGGATGTTATGCGGATATTACCTCTAATAAATTATGCAATTTACAATTAAATTAGCTGATAAAGTAGCTTATAAGGCCCAGTCATGCACATTTCATGTAAAGTATTAATTATTATTAATGAACAAACAAATACAGGGTGTCCGAGAATTATCTGTACAATTTTTGGCTGTTATTAAAAGTCAACCATGAAGTGTAGAAATTCCAGTGTTGTCCCATTTTACAGAGAATCTCATCAAGTTTTTTCTGATACCAAGTTTTGACAAGTTTTTTAGAAATTCCAGTGTGTCCGAACATTATCTGTACAATTTCATCTTTTAATAAAATTCTTGATAACACACGTAAAATTCTTAAACAAGATTATTTAGAATCTGTATTTTCAAAAGTTTCTTTTATTAAAGTAACGTTGTTACAAACATTCGATATGTGCACCATTAGTGATTCGCAAAACATCCAATCGATACTCCAAATGTTGCCATGTACGCTGCAGCATCTCCACATCAATTCGCTCAATAGCAGCTGTGATTCTTGCTTTTAAATCATCAATGTCTGTCACCCGCGTACATTTCTAAAAAAACTTGTCAAAACGTGGTATCAGAAAAAACTTAATGAGATTCTCTGTAAAATGGGACAACACTGGAATTTCTACACTTCATGGTTGACTTTTAATAACAGCCAAAAATTGTACAGATAATTCTCGGACACCCGGTATATAAACCTGAAAATATAAATAGCTGGTAACACAGAAAATTGAATGAAACTTGTTTCATTGAATTTTCCGTGGCTGAAACTCTTGAGAAAGTTATTATTTTTATCATAATGAAAACATTAATATTAATTTTAATTCTTATGCATTGCCTGCCATAATAGTAATATCACGAAATTTAAAAAATTATGTCATATATTCATAATTCTATATTATATTGAGAGATTAACTAAATATCCGCATCCGCGGATAATGAAATTAAAGATCCACATCCGCAGATGTTGAAAAACTGACATCCGGTCCACCACTAATATATATATATATATATATAAATATATATATATATATATATATATATATATATTATATATATATATATATAATATATTATATATATATTTGGGATCTCTAATTTCTGACCCAAAAACTAAAACTGGAATTCGACCAAAATTGGTTAAAAAAACAAAATGAAAAAATGGGTCACTAATTAATTCTCAATGTGTGACCTTGTCTCGCTGCCCCTCATCCCAATCATCGACACCCAATTTAGCGTCAAATGCAGTTACTAAACCTTTCCCTTAATTCGTAAACTTTTTCTTCCGAATCTCTAACAATGGGAAGACGGAAGCCGATAATCGCTTTAATCCTTTTAATCTCTTTAATGGCCGTTGTAGCACAGATGTTAAATAATCTTTTAAAATATCGACTTTCAAAAATCGGAGGAAAGTCATCGAAAAACGTTTTATTACAGATATTGGCAGCCATTGCTCCAATATCGAATCCAGATAGAACCGGTTCGTTTATAATATATATATAATATTATTTCACGAAAGTAATATGTAAAAAATATTATGAAATATATAAGAAAATTTAATAATGGGTTGTTTATCCTCCTTCGCAATATCTAAAGTCATATGACGGAGGGGATCCGAACTATGGGTCGTGCATAATCTGGATGCGGAGGACGACGGTCTCCCATCCAGTTACTTTCCAGACACAAAGTCGCTTAACTCGGCTAATCGACGGTTAGCGATGTTACGAGACTGGCCACGAGGTAGTCCAGCTTACGAAGAAAAGCAAATTCAACCTTCGAGTAAAGTACTCGGATGTACTACGGGAGATAACCTCTCGACGGAGGTGAAGTACAAGAAATGGTTTATACTCATTCTGAGTCTCGTATGATGACACCGGCCAGAAACTGATTCCATTTGATTACTAGAGCCAAACCCCTCTTTTGAGCAACGTCTTCGTCACATCTCGCGGAGGGCACCTACAACTTAACGCGTAGGGAATCCGAAATATGACCCACAAAATCCAACCCGAGACTCCAATGAATCCGCAACCTTCCGATTTGCAGACCCGCATCTTATTAACTACTGTAAAAGGCTATACCCAAGCGTGTGAGCATACGTAAAACTTGCAGTACCGCCATCTTCTTATAACGTAGAGATAAATTATGGAATCCAGACAACAAAAATTACCACTCTCCGAAATTAAAACGCTCATCCTTTCTCACGAATTAAAATTAATAAAATAATTAGCGAGTGTCAAGCGAATATTCTCAAGTAGGAGAAACTGGAACGAGGGATATGGGGGGGGGGGGGGTGAGGCTCTGGGTTCGCTCCCGGCTGCTGGCGCCTTGGTTGGGTTGAGCCAGCCACTTCGTTAATGCTCAGTCTCGGGTGATCCTCGAGGCACGCTCAACCCCACACAGTGGGAAGAAAATGAGTTCCGGATGTTTCGGATATTGAATGAGTGGATAAAGTGGCAAGAATGGATTTATTTGACGCAAAAACACCAAATAAAGAGTAGATATATCTCATAAAAATAAACATTAAAAGTTGTTAAAGTAATTTTAGTGAAGAACATAACTGTTATTATTAACTGTTATTATTACCGTTAATATTAACTGATATTTATTTTTATTTAAGTGGGGTCTTCGCTTTCAATAAATCCATTTTTACTGTGGCTTCAGTAGTTAATTTTTTGAGATGTTCCATAACTGTCAAACGCTTACGCGAGCTTAATATTATAATTCAGCCATATACAAACATCACAACATCAATTTGCGCAATAATAAAAAGCCAACCAGAATTTCCGCTCTATTTTCCATTCAGATGAGTAATGATAAGACCAGAGACGAGTAAAATAGGCCTACGCAATTCTCTTGGCGTCTAGATGGTAAACGTCTCTAAATCCCATCAATGAGGAAAGATTGCCAACGTTCCTTTCCAGATTCAACATAGTCTTCGCATTACGAAACAAAATGACATTTTATCTTGTATCAATTGAGCAAAACGTGTCAGATTCCCAAACTAAGTGTGTGTGTGTGTGTGTGTGTGTGTGTTGTACAAGAAACTTGTTGATTATTGAATAAAAATAAAATAAAATAAGTATTTCCAAAAACTGAACATATAAAAATTCTGAAGAAATAAACGGAAATAAAATAAATAAAACAAAGCTTAAAACAAAACAAAAAAAAGGAGAAAAAAAAAGGGGTCCTTCCAAACTAAAAGTTTTCTGAACGACATAAAAACCCTTCCAAGTTCCACCTCCATGCTCCAAGCTCACGCTTACAAAATATATATATATATATATATATATATATATAATATATTATGGGAATGAACTCAGAATGGTTCCCTGAGGTTTTTTATGATACACACAGACCGTGCGTGGAACGAGGAACTCTTCTAGAAAAATTAAATCTACTATAGGCCGAATAAGTAATGGTAAATGACAAATACTATAGTTTTTTCTTTTTCATGATGCTAGCCCGACGTGGGCAACGGTCACTCGCAAAGAGGTCCCAAAAATATAGCTTCCCTCACCAGCTATCTGCAAAGCAGATAGGATCCGCTTTGGGACAGGATCTAGGGTTTAAAGCAGCCTAGCCCAGCTACATTTAGAACCTCAATATCATGAAACGGACATGTTAAGTGCCTTGAAAAGTGGACGCTCAATTCTGCCAGTTGAGGTTTAAGTTTTGGTTTTTGGCTAAAAATATAATAGTTACCCCTTTTTCTTTGATGTATTCAATCTAACGTGAAGGCAGCGAGTCTTTTGCTTATATTGAGGTTCTAAATGTAGCTGGGCTAGGCTGCTTTAAACCCTAGATCCTGTCCCAAAGCTGGGCATCATGGAAAAGAAAAAACTATAGTGTTGTCATTTACCATTACTTATTCGGACTATAGTGGATTTAATTTTCCTAGAAGAGTTCCTTGTTCCATGCACGGTCTGTGTGTATCATATATATATATATATGAAAATTATTTCACGAAAGTCTGGAACCATAGGGTAAAATAAGTAATTCATGTTTTTCCGTTTATGCAAGTGCCCATGATGTCTTTGAGTAAGGAAGAACGCATCCAGGTAATTCTGCTCGTAGGAAATCGGAGTCAGAGGGAGGTAGCTGAGGAATTTAACAGATTGCATCCGGAGTCCGAACCGCGCGCCGATAATACACAGCTGTGTTGGCAAACTTGTAGCAAAGTTCAGGGAAACGGGATCCATAGTAGATAAACCACGCAGTGGACCTCCGAGGGCACTCACTGACGATGAGACAGCCGCTACCATTTCACAAACAGTCCCCAAAAGTCTCTTCGGCGTTTTTATTGCCGTTTTTATCATTTTGCCCTCTGTTTCCAGACTTCCTGGACACCTATATATATATATATATATATATATATATATATATATTATATAATTATAATAATATATATATATATACATGCCAAAGTTTCGGTGCCACCTGGCACTTCATCATATGAGTAGCGATGTTCTAAGAAAATGTCTTCTAGCTTAGTATGTGATTCTACAGTATGTGGTTGAATGCTTATATACTGAAATTCACAATCAGGCAGTTTTCATAAATTCATCAATTTTTTTCTTTGTCAAATGTACGGAAGCAAACCATTAAATGTTGTTAAAAGCCCACTATGTTACTCTTTAGGAAATGTTCTTTTGTTATTCCAAGGTAGGAAACATGACTCCAAAGTGCACTATTTCGCAGTGAGGTAAAGCATACTATAATAATGTTATACAAAGAAACCAGAGAAAATTAGTGAAAAAAAAACCCGGACGTTTTTAAACAGACGTTTAAAACCTAATCAAGATATTCAAACAAAATGGTACCACTGATATGAATAAATGTGGAAGAGCATCAAAATTATCATCTCTGATAGTGAAACCCGAGTATTAGATCCAGCAGTTCCCTTTCCGCAGTATTGCCGGAAACTACCGGGTTAAAGTTGGCTCATCACAATCGGACAAAACTATGTCAGGAAGGATTAAAATTGTTACAGTAAAAACGTTTTTAACTAAATTCAACTACAAAGAACACTTTTATCCTTTCCTGCTGTAATTTATGCCGGATTGTGGATAGGCACAATAATATATATATATATATATATATATATATATATATATCAAAGCTATTGACTTCTCCTTAGGGAAACGGAGCTTACAGATGAACAGAAGACTCAACACAACGGCAAACATTTTCATTTATTTTTGTACTTCAGACGTTTCGACAAATCTTTTGTCATCATCAGTGACTTAATTCACTGATGATGACAAAAGATTTGTCGAAACGTCTGAAGTACAAAAAATAAATGAAAATGTTTGCCGTTGTGTTGATCCTTCTGTTTATATATATATATATAGAAACGACGTAAGTATAGAGGAGCGTTCTGCACACGAGGAAGAGAAATAACGAAATGAAAAATGAGGTGAACCGCCCGGGAATCGAACCCAGGATCTTCCGATTGCCGGTCAGATGCGCTATCCATTACACCACGGGCCTCGATCAGTCATAAGTCGAAATTCTCCTACATAGGGCAGATTTGCGAGGGTGCCCTCTCAGGGCATTGGTTTCTGCCCTATGTAGGAGAATTTCGACTTATGATTGATCGAGGCCCGTGGTGTAATGGATAGCGCATCTGACCGGCAATCGGGAGATCCTGGGTTCGATTCCCGGGCGGTTCACCTCATTTTTCATTTGTTCGTTATTTCTCTTCCTCGTGTGCAGAACGCTCCTCTATACTTACGTCGTTTCTATACATTAATATACTGCGTGGTCATTGCAGTTAAATGTGTGTGTATATATATACACAGGGCGTCCCAAAAAAATGTACACACACTTTAACAGCTGATAGCTCAATTGATGTTTCTTTCTTTCCAAGTTAAACCCATTAGAATTAATAATGGCAGTCAGACTAAGCTTTGAACAAAGGAAATTCATTCTAAAATGCTACTGGAAGTGTGAAAACGCAGTTGAAGTGCAAAGACAGTTTAGGAGGGAGTTTCAAACAGATCCACCAACGCGACTTACCATCACTCGAATTAGAGATAAGTTTGAAGCCGATGGAACTGTTCAGAATGTCCACAAGAAGCGTTCCGGAAGACCACGGACATCGACAAGCCCCACAAAGCAAAAAAGAGTACTGGAAACGTATCACCAAAGTCCAAGAAAATCTGTGCGGCAAGCGAGTCGTGAGGTAGGAATTTCAGAATCGTCTGTCCAACGCATTTTGAAGCGCTGTCAATGGAAAAGTTACATTTCAAGATTAGTCCATGCTATTAATGAAGATGATCCGGACCGAAGAGTGGAGTATTGCGAGTGGTACTTGGCACGATGTGGATGTGGATGTGGATTGGACGAAGGGTTTCGTAGAATACCCTCCGCGTTCACCAGACCTCACACCACTAGACTTTTTTTATGGGGATATTAAAAGACAAAGTCTACGCTATAAAACCTGCAACAGTCGCTGAATTGAGAGCAGCCATTGAACGAGAATGCACACAAATACCAAACGAAATGTTTCGTGATGTTTGCGATTCCGTTGCTTCGCGTTATCAGCAGTGCCTGGACCAGAACGGACGTCAGTTTGAAAACAGGCGTTGACAAAACAATTAAATAATGTCTGTAGATTCTATTACATTTTGAAAATGAAATGTATTTTAATAAACACTGCCTTTATAAGTATTTAAAGTGTGTATACATTTTTTTGGGACGCCCTATATATATATATATATAATATATATATATATATATATATTTTTTTTTTTTTTTTTAAGTTCAGGAAGAACCGATTCGCCTCTATTTAAAAGGGCATATCTCAGCGGAAAAACAAAGAAAAAGGGAGAGGAAAGACAGAGGAAAAAGAAAAGGGGAGGGGACAGTCGAAGTGGAAAAAGACCAAGGACTACAGGGTCAAGCCCCATCATCCTTGGGTGCTAGGGCCGGGAGGGCGCACGTGAAACCTCCAGGAACAAGCACGTACAAACGAGCACAAAGAGCACTCAAGAGCACGAGCTTAGAACCCCCTTGCGGGGTTATATATATATATATATATATATATATATATATATATATATATATATAATATATATATACAGATATATATATATATATATATATATGATGAATAAAACCACGAAGGAAAGGAAACAGAATTTATTCTGTGGTTTTATTCATCATAAATATTTTTCACGTGTTACTTTCGTGAAATAATTTATATATATATATATATTAGTGGTGGACCGGATGTCAGTTTTTCAACATTTGCGGATGCGGATCTTTTATTTCAATATCCGCGGATGCGGATATTTAGTTAATCTATCAATATAATATAGAATTATGAATATATGACATAATTTTTCAAATTTCGTGATATTACTATTATGGCAGGCAATGCATAAGAATTAAAATTAATATTAATGTTTTCATTATGATAAAAATAATAACTTTCTCAAGAGTTTCAGCCACAGAAAATTCAATGAAACAAGTTTCATTCAATTTTCTGTGTTACCAGCTATTTATATTTTCAGGTTTATATATTTGTTTGTTCATTAATAATTAATACTTTACATGAAATGTGCATGACTGGGCCTTATAAGCTACTTTATAAGCTAATTTAATTGTAAATTGCATAATTTATTAGAGGTAATATCCGTATAACATCCGCAGTCGGAAGTGCGGATGCGGATATCCGGTCCACCACTAATATATATACTTTACCTAATGTGAAATATCACGTTTTTAAGCCATATTTCCTAACTGAATGAAGGAAAACGCATTACTAAAAGTTCATGAACAAGAAAACTCGACCCAGTGTTTCGTACAGTTAAATACTGTACTGGCTTTTACCACCATTTAAAGGTTTGTTTTCATACGTTTGCCAAAAAATGTTGATGAATTTATGGAAACGTGCCTCACTTTGAACTTTAGTATTGATATTCAACAACATAAAACCAGATCAAAAGCTCGAGTACATTTAAAAAACTTGACAGGGGTTTTCAACCTTGTCTCCACCGCGTACTCACTTGAAAAGGTCAAGTGTTTTCGTGTATCCCCATACAAATTGCATACATATACCGAGTTCAAATAGTCACTATATATATATATATATATATATATATATATATATATATATATATATATATATATATATATATATACACGAAATGAAATGAAAAGGTTTATTGGCAGACTATAGTCCATATGACAAATATTATTAATACAATGACAGTTCATATACTAAGGATAGAAATATATACAATTGATTAGAAATAATACTGCACTGTCGAAGTTAAGTGAAGCTACAGACAGACGTTTTCGTACCAAGAAGTCCATAGCTTAGAGGATAAATGGCAGGACTCATGGATAGCTTGGATGATCGGGTTGGTTGATTTTTTAATTCTTTGCATTAGACTGTGTTGAGCACGTCTTGTTACCTCCGGGAAGCTCGGGACATTGCGGGTAGCAAACATTTGCGAAGCTGAGCATCTCGGGGATAATTTATGTAAGAGTCTAAAAGACCTGTTGTACAGCAAATTTAGGGTTCTGCCAGAACCTTTTTTATAATTCACTCAGAGTTGCTGACCGTATATATTACTGCAGAAAGTACGAAAGAGTGTCTTTAGCTTCACTTGTACAGAAACGAAAGTTCCTTATGGTCATATTCGCTTTAGCACACAGGCTTCGAGATTGTTTTCTTATATCCGAGTCATCACTCAAGGAGCTGGTAATAGTTTGACCCAAATACTTAAACTCTTGTACTTCCTCAATTACTTCACCATTCATTTTAAACCTTATATCAGCTGGCTGATTACACCTTTTAGGATGAAATTGCATAACCTTAGTCTTTGTAACATTAAAAAGAATATCATGTTTCTGCGAATACACTTCGCAGACATTTAGTAGCCGATCCAGACCTTTAACAGAGGGACTTATTAACACCATATCATCGGCATAAACTAAGTTATTTATCCTTGTGTTATCTATACAACATCCTACTGTTGCCTCATTAAGTGAAGCAATTAATCCGTCAATATACACATTAAACAGCATAGGGGAGAGCAAGGAGCCTTGTCTCACCCCGCAAGAGGAGCCAAAACACTCGGATAGTACATTGCCCCACCTAACAGTGAAAGATTGGTGGGAATACCAAAATTTCAATAAATTTCGTATGTACATGGGAACCTTCCCGTCTTCTAGTTTTGCAAATAAAATATTGTGGTTCACCCTATCATATGCCTTACTTATATCAAGGAAACAGCTATAAATGGTTGAATTACTGTCAATGTATTTAGATATTGTTTCTTTAACCTCTTTTGGACGACTGGGTCGAATATGTACCGTTTCCAATATACGCATTCATAACTTAACCCTACAAAAACTTTGGTCGTTAAGAGGTTAAGTACATAGATACACAGGTCAGTTGAGTGGGACCTTTTAAAGCCAAACTGATTAGGAGATGTCCATAGGAAATCATTTAATCGGAGTAACAAGAGTTTTTCTAGTAGTTTCGAGAAGCAGGAAGCGACAGCAATAGGCCTGTAATTATTGCTGGACAGAATGTCTCCGTACTTATTTTGACCAGGGCAAGATATATACCCTCATGAACCCTGCAGGGATATAGCTATGAGCTGATAGGAGCAATGATATATGCAGACATACTACGTCATTTGCATATTTTAAGTGCTCATTCGATAAGTCATCTAACCCTGACGCAGAACCAGTCTTTAACTCTTAATTAACCTCTTTACTTCAGAAAATGATATCAAAATATTTTTCCTTGTCCCTCCCACAATCGTTTCGCTGCAATCTATCTTAAGATTATCCCTACTCACGCTATTAAGAATGTTAGAGTAGTGGTTTTTCCACAGCTTTGCAATTTCATCCTCCCCCGACACCATCGATTGTCGGAGGGAGGACATTTTGACACCCGTTTGATTCTTAACAAATTTCCAAAATTTGTTATTATCGTTATTTATGCGAGTTTCACAGGCTTTTGATGCTCGAATAGACTCTTCTTCCTGTTTACATCGCCTTATGGCCGCCTTATACTGACCCCGACTTCTACACATATTATGTATACTGGTCCTAATCTGGGTCTACCATGAAAGCACAACAAATCATAGGCGTCTTTCGATTCCCTCTTCAGGGGGGGCAATAAAATCATTCCATCCAGGAATAACCTTAGTATGATAGTTGTAAGATTTAATCAGGGAACTTCCTGCTTCTCTTAACAGGGATATTATCTTACTATAATACCTATCTATGAGTTTACAGTGAGAATCATTTGAGCAAGGATTATTACAGGCAAGGTGCAAAATTTCTAAATTATTAAAGAGGTGACTTGTTCTGTCTTTGTATTCTATTCTCTGCTGCATCGTAACATTGGACCAATTGACGCGATTATTCTTACCTATTGAGTTCTTGTTAAGTCGTGTTGAGCATAAATTGGTAACGTTAATTAATATTTCTAATGGTCTATGATCACAAAGAAGGAAATCATGCACAATATGAACTCCATGAACATATATATAATTATATATAATATGTATGAAACATTGAGAGCTCATTGTGAATCGGTCTTCAGAACCCCAAAAAGTGACAAAGCGATACCTAACATAGGGTGTCCAGAAAATTCGGTCTCGGAAAATCCGGTTAGGTTAGGTTAGGTCAAAAAAATTGCCCCGAACTAATAATGCCCTTGAAGCATTTCATTCCGCATTGAAATCGTCAGTTAGAAGCAGACTAAAATTTCACATTTGCAACGAGGAGAGAAGCCAAGTAAAAAGAAAAACTATGAAACACTCGATTCGCGCATCGAAATAGTTGCGCAAAAGTACGTTGAAAGTGATAAAATTGCCTTCTTAAAATCTGTTGCTCATAAGCTTAATTTCATTTTAACTTTTCTTTTCGAGTCTCAAGACCGAATCTTCCAAGACCGAATTTTCTGAGACCGAATCTTCTTTTACGTTTTACCCATTATTTAGGGTATCTTTTTAGTTTTAAGTTTTAAACAACAAAACAATTCGTTTAATAATCTTTTCAAATTCTGGTTTATGTTTTTCATTATAGCTGGCAAATGGGATTTAAATATTTTTTGCTATCAGAGCTCATAGATTTACTTCAATTTCTGAGACCGAATTTTCCAAGACCGAATATTCCTAGCACCCTAACATAGATGCATTCTTCGAAGAGAAATTGCGAGGAGAATGTATAATAGACTTTGATTTTACCCCCAGAAGATGTAGCGAGAGCTATAGGACAAATGAAATCACATTCAGCTGCAGGTCCGGACAAATAGAACGCACAACTGATTAAAAACTGTAAAATGAAATAGCTACATCCTTATACTGGATATGGAGAAGATCTCTAGACACTGGGGAAATACCGAGCATCTTGAAAAGAACAACATTGTCCATATATACCTATAAAGGAGGAGATAGATCTCAAGCAAAGAACTACAGACCACTTGTCAGACCAGTGTCATTGACGTCCCACAAAATCAGATAGCGAAAAATAAAGCAAAAAGAGTCGGGGAACAAGTACTAAGAAGGTTCAAAAGGAGGAACAAGACAGTAATGATTCCCCTGCTGAGAACACTGATCATACCAAAACTTGAATACTGCTCAGTTTTGACGTCCCCATATAAAAAGGAAGAAATTAATAAACTAGAAGAAACGCAGACACATTTCACAGCCAAGATTGATGGCTGCAAAGAACTCAACTACTGGGAAAGACTACGTAAACTAAATCTGTACTCCCTGGAAAGAAGAGAAAGCTACACCATAATCTACATATGGAAAATGATCGAAAAACTGGTACCAAACCTAAAACTAAACCCAATTACCATCCAAACAACGCTGGAAAATAGGAAAGGCAGAATGTGTAGTGTTCCCAAATTAAAGGCCCGACAAGGAACCTCCTCAATACTGAAGGAAAATAGCTTGGTTGTCAGGGGGCCAAGACTTATTAACCAGCTTCCAAACGACCTCAGAAACGTTACAGAGGTCAAAGTTGAAGTCTTCAAGAAAAGATTAGATGCCTGGCTCAGGACGGTACCAGATGAGCCAGGTGTACCTGGCTATGTGCGGTGGAGAGCGCAAGAGAGCAACTCGCTCCTCCACCAAGCCAGGCCTAGCGGCGGGGCTACTAGCTTGACCTTCGTGTGAAGAAAGACCAACACACGAAACCTAAACGAGGTGTATGGGTGTCCCAAAAGTCCCTATCTATTTTGTTGAAATAGGCTGAATTTCAAATGAATGTTTAATGACACGATTGCATGCACCTTTCTAGACAAATACATGCATTAGATTTCTATTTTAATTTTTTTAAATTTTTAATTAATTTTTTCAGATCCATATCATTGGTGATGGATGCATGAACGCATTATGATAGTAAAATGTCGCATCAAGGAATGAAATGTTGTGAAATTAGAGACCGATTCTCAAAAAGGTTTCATAAGCCTGGACCGACAGATAAAGCAATTCGTGAATTGGTGAACAAATTCAAAAGGACTGGATCTGTGCATGATGAAGGAAGAAATGGACGCCCAAGAACAGTACAACAAAACATTGAATCTGTTCGCATAATGTTCGAAGACGATCAAAGAATGTCAGTTCGCCAAACATCCCACAGATTGACCATACCCAAAACAACTGTTCACCGAATCTTGCGTTCGACGCTGAAGAAGTGTTATCACATTCAGCTGTTACACAGCTTACACGAGGAAGATTTTCCAAAAAGAGCAGCAATGTTTGTGGAACTGGTTGAACAAATCCAAAATAACAATTTAATGGACCACATTTTGTTTAGCGATGAGACGACTTTTCACACCTGTGGTAAAATCAATCGACATAATTGTCGCATCTGGGCTAATGAAAAGCCAACTGAGTTCACTGAATGGGAAAGAAACTCGCCTAAAGTCAACGTGTGGCTTGGAATGACGAAGTCTAAGATTTACGGGCCCTTTTCTTTGCAGAGGCTACAGTGACAGGGCCTCTTTACTTTGATATGCTTCAAAATTTTCTAGAACCTCAACTTCTTGAAGATGGCATTCTCGACAATGTAGTCTTTCAGCAGGATGGGGCACCATGTCATTATGCCAGAATTGTTCAGACATACCTAAACGAGCGTTTTCCAAATCGTTGGATTGGACGTGGGGGAAATAGGCCCTGGGCAGCGCGATCTCCGGATTTGACCCCATTGGATTTCTTTGCTTGGGGTTTCATTAAATCAGAGGTCTATCGCAGAAATATTCGAGATTTACCAGATCTGCGAGATCGCATTAGGCAAGCAGTTGAGAAAATAACCCCTGAAATGCTCGGAAATGTGTTCCGCAATGCAGCTGACCGCTTTGAGATTTGCAGAGATACAGATGGAGCACATGTGGAAACTACTAATTAAAGATTTTAATGGTAATACTTGTAATTTGTATAGAAATACATCTGTATTCAGGTCAGTGTGACATTTATTTGAAATTTAGCCTATTTCAACAAAATAAATAGGGACTTTTGGGACACCCTGTACATATAATAAGAATAATTTATATACACATTGAAAACAAGGGAAGGCTTTAGTAACACACTCGCCACTTCCATTCCCCCTAGGTTACATTTTTGGGGGGCATTTTCAAAGAAAAAAAATTATATATATATACAGGGTGTCCCATAAGTCCGGCATCATAGGAAAAATAATAAAAAAAGGCAAAACAAAAGCTTTTATTTACAGAACGTGCTCAATCTGTGAACCATTGTTTTCAATACACAAATTCAGACGTGATACCCAGTCAGCAAGCACACGGTGAATGATGTCAGGAGTAATGGTGTTACATGCCCCAATAATGCGCTGCCGCAAATGTTCACCACCACCTAATTTTCTCTGCGTATACCAGCGTTTTCAAGTGGCCACAGAGATAAAAATCTAGTGGCGTGAGATCAGGGCTTCTAGCTGGCCATTCCACAGGCCCTCGACGTCCTATCCAATGACCAGGGAATTGTTGGTACAGGTATTCCCTTACTTGGGTGCTGTAATGTGCAGGAGCGCCGTCTTGCTGAAACCATGTTGGGAAATTTCCTTCTTCGTTCAAGACACTGGGAAATGCTTCTTCCTTGAGCATATGTAGGTAGGTGCCTCCAGTGATATGTTCATCAAAAAAGAGGGGGCCTATGATGCGATCCTTCCAAATGCCACACCATACCATCACCCAAGATGCACCTTGTTCCTTTGAAAAGGTATACCAGTGAGGGTTGTTTTGGGACCAGTAGCGGGTGTTCTGTCGATTTACCTCGCCATTTCCATAAAAAACAGCCTCGTCATTGAACAGAATGGTGGACGCGAAATTGGCATCCCGAGCATAAGAAAAATATGAAATATGGTTTGTAGAAATAGAAAAATATGAATTTCTCCTATGATGCCGGACTTATGGGACACCCTATATATATATATATATATATATGAAAATTATTTCACGAAGGTAACACGTGAGCACCATTTTGTGTTTCCTTTCCTTCGTGGTTTTATTCATCATATATATATATATATATATATATATATATATATATATATATATATATATAATATATATATATATATATATATATATATATATATATATATATATATATATCATTACTGACTCGCATTGTTGAACTGTTTCGAAAAACTGCATTTACAAAAGAAAAGACAGTGAGAAAAATACGATTTTGCGAGCTCATTGTGAACCCCTGAAAAATCTAATATGTACCCCTGGTTGAAAACTTCCGCATTAAGGCATTATTAAACCCTATTTGTAACGCCATTCTTTCAATGACATACGTAATTTGGGTCATATTTGACAGCAGTATTCCAATTTGAGTATAATCAGTGTTTTCAGTAGAGGAATCATTATATTCCTATCCCTTCACTTAAAGGTTCTCAGTATCTGCCAAGTTATTCTCTTTGCTCTGTTTACTGCTATCTTATTTTGTGTTTCAAATTTCGCATCATCAGTCATTACAACGGGTCTGTATCGAAGGAGTGACATTTCAAAGGAGTGACATAACAAAGGAGTGACATAAATACCGTAACGAAGGAGTGACAGAATTGTTAAAATTAAAATTTTATTTCAAAAACTAGAAACCTAACCTAACCTAACAGTTGCAAGCCTCTCTTACCTCTGGATTTGTTCTTTCTTCTTCTTTGTTGGTATTTTCGTGTCACTCCTTTGAATTTTATCTCCGATTTGTCACTCCTTTATGTCACTCCTTCGTTATGTCACTCCTTTGAATAGGACCGATTACAACCCCTAAATCTTTTGATTTAGAATTTCTATAAATTTCCTGTCCATTTGGGGTATAATATGCCATGGATTTTAGGTCCTCTCTTTTTCTTTTATATATATATATATATATATATATATATATATATATATATATATATATATATATATATATATATATATATATATAAGGAACCACGAGACTAGTCCGTAAGGAAATATTTAATACTTCAAAGCTTTCAATAATTCTAATAACATCTTTAGCGCTAAATTTGAAAAATATACTGTACATATATATAATTAAAAACCAAATATGAAATTAAAACAATTTTAAATATTGACAAATCACAAATACAACAAACTAAAAGCTTTGAATAGTAAATGTTTGCATACAGACTAGTCTTCTTGTTCCTTATTCGACTTAGGTTTCCACCGCAAACATTACTTGGCTCCGGTATTATTATTATTATTATTATTATTATTATTATTATTATTATTATAATATATATATATATATATATATATATATATATATATATATATATATATGGGTGGATGAGTGGTTGTTAAAATGTGTAGCTTAATCAGTCTTTTGTGTGTGTGTGTGTGTGTGTGATTCGTTTGTCTTTGCATTCGGCCACGTTATTTAGAGAACTTCAAACTTCCTCCATCTGACTTTCGACCAGAAGAACTTTAAACCACTCAACACGATTCGAGAAAATAGAAAAACTCTTGCTTTTTTACCTTCTCGCGAGAACTGCACCACGCCTCTTTTCTTACCTGCAAACAAAAAATTATTTATAGTTTTATTTATATATATTTATATATATATATGATGTAAACCCACAAGGAAAAAGAAAAATGATTCCAAGGCCTTTCGTGTATTCAGAAGTACACCCCTGACGAGGTGTACTTCTGAATACACGAAAGGCCTTGGAATAATTTTCTTTTTCCTTGTGGGTTTTGCATCATTCATTCATTTCACGTGTTTAATTGTGAAATTCATCCCATATATATATATATATATATATATATATATATATATATATATATATATATATATATAATGTTAAGAGAAAACCACAATAAACATGTGGACTTAAACAATACTGCAGAGTTGCAAGTAACTACGATCCACCAATATTCCTACCTGGCACACGAGAAAGTAGTTATCCTGTTTCTTACCTCTCTACAAGAAGGGTGTTTGCTTGTAGAGAGGTGAGGACAAGGATAACTTCAATTTCTCTTGTGCCAAGTAGGAAAGACTGTTGGACTGTGGTTACTTGCAGCTCTACAGAAACACGTGTGTGTATATAAGGGGTTCCAAAAAACCTTAGCCCCCCCCATTTGCAGCTTACATGTTTACTTATATCGAAATAGTTTTTAGTGATTATAAAAATATATAAAATTATTTATTGCAGGTATTAAAATTACTCTAGCTGATAAAGTGATAATATAATGGCTTCTCAATTAATTGGTGATTCGGAGAGGCAACGTGTGATAGATCGCGTACGAGCAATAACATTTCGGGAAGCTCGTGATGCTGGAGCCACCTTTATAACACGTTCATGGGTTGCCAAAAAGTTGCGAAGAAGTGAGGACTTCGTCAAAAGAAATTGGAATAAAACTTTGGATGAATGTGAAATGGATACAACCAAATCTGGGTGCCCAAATTTGCAACTCTCTCAGGAAACAAAGGACATCATTGAAAGCGGTACGCGTAAGCGGAAAAACAGCTGTGCTAAACTTTCTAGAGAGATCGAAGTGTTGAGAGGAAAGATCGTTAGTGCCTTAGTGGTGAGATCATTCGACTGTACCGTCATAGGCAAGGTTTAAAGCCTTGGCATGAACTTCCAAAGCCAAGAAAAACTCAACTTAACATCGATGACAGAATGTGGTTTGCCCATTATCTTGAAGATTGGATGTGTATGATTTCAGGCATTTAGCTGTCTCCGATGAATTTTTTGTTTACGTAACACGTCGGCCTAACTACCAAAATGATCGAGTGTGGGCCACAACACCAGATGAAATCGATGACAATGAACATTATCGCGAATTATTAAAAAGTCCAGACTGTGTTAGTGTGTTTGTTTTGTTCACTGCAAAGAAGCTCATGTGGGTGCTGAAGCCAAATGGTCAGAGTTGGGATGGACAGTATTTTCGTGATATTATTCTATCCCAGCATGTCATTCCTTTTCTAAGAAACCCAAACAATGTTATGGATGTCGATCAGGTCACACTTCTGCACGATAAGGCCCCCTGCTTTAAGGCATTAGCCACTCAACAGTTGTTGCGGAACCATGAGATCAATTTCTTTGGAAATGAAGAATGGCCAGGAAATTCTCCTGACCTGAACGTCTGTGAACACATTGAATCAGTTATAAAGGACAAGGTTGAATGTCTCTTGTTTCAAGAACCTGCAGCAAATCGATTTTCGAAGGATACAATGACGCAACACATTGAAACTGTTTTAGCAAATTTGCGTAACGATCAAGATCTATTCACGTCACTTTTGGCAAGCCACCCAAAGCGAATTCAGACTGTCTTGGAAGCCAATGGCGGGAACACCAAGTTTTAATTGTTTCTCATTAAATGCAGGATTAAATTCTCTTTTGTAAGGTATGTTTAGTTTTACTGTACCTCTAATGGTTTAGGCCATGGGCGGGGGGGCTAAGGTTTATTGGAGCCCCGTATATATATAATAAAACTAGTCCAATTATTCTTTCTCATCTTCAGTGGTAAATACCAAATGAATTAATTTTTGTATCAAATGTGAAGTTATGACGAAATATTAAATTATTTTAATATTAGTTGGGGAAAAAGTTTCCTCTTGGCTGTGAATTTCCCACACATTTACAAACTATCACGAGTTCCTTCATTAATAAAACCAAAAATGTTCAGTGTACCAAAAAAAACAAATATTTTAAACTTCCCAAAATAACGGACAGCGAAGTACGATATTAAGAATGAATTTAATGACTTTGGTCAACTGGCCCGTGTGCCTCCGTTCGTTGGAAACTAAACTTAGGTTTAGAAAGCCTGGGTTCGACTCCTATCTCCACCGGGATTGGAGTTGGGTAGGCCACCTACTTTGTGATTGCCTAGGCCCAGGTGACTCTCTCGTGAGTTCACGCCCACCCTCCACCTCGTGGGTAAAGATGAGTTTTTGAATGTTACCCCTTACCCGACTTCGTTCAAAAGATTTTACTCTCGAGTCGACGTGAACTGTATGTAGATTTACGTCCAGGAACACCACTCGATCCCTTTTTCGTATTAAGAAAAGAATTCATCTTTCTTTGTTCATCTCTCGTTTATCAATATACGCGCGATGAGTGCAATCCATCGTATGTTGGAAAAGCTACACGCAAACTTAAACTAAGGAGTCGATAAGAATATGGAGGGGGGGGGGGTTAACACCCCTACAGATACTAGAATTACTACTCAATGCACTTCAATATCCAAAACCATTCTCTTGACTGGAGTCACGCAATAACGCCTCACAATTTCAGAATCCTCCGCGAGGTAGATAACAACGACCTCTCTACTTTAGAAACTATTTTTATACTTTACCCAAAACCGGGATTAAACTATCATTCTGACCTACATATTTTGAATATTTTAAGATGAAAGAAGCTCTCTCCGTTTATAAAATGTAACTCATCCAATTTATATTCCAAACTGAAATCAAAATATATAATCTGATATAGTCAAAAAGTTAAATTTAATGCGAAAATTAATCAATGCCATCGCTGGTGAATTCGTAGTCAGCAATGTTAACACCAACATACACACATATATATATATATAAATGAGAGAGAGAGAGAGAGAGAGAATGCTAAAAGGCAATCAATCTACTCGTAAAATGAGTGACACACAAATTCTATAAATTTAAAACGCTATCAACTTCAATATGTCAGTAACAGCTCATAATACTGTCATATTATGTCATTAAAATATAAGTAATACGCCATAATATATGTAATATGCAAAAATTAGTATTATACGACAGACGATTTGCGTCTCCCTTGGTAGGGGGGGGGGGGTATACTTAAATCACAACGTTGACTGTATGCAAGAAAATGTTTTTTGAATAACGAATTATAGTTTATCGAAACGTAATAGAGAAATAGATAAAAGTCATTCTGCGGAAATATAGTACAGTGGTTTGTCCTTTGGGAACTCAAGTTTAATAATAAAGACGAGAACCAGAAGTAAGTTTTTCTTTTAATATCAAAAGTTTCGGGAAATGATCCCATCTTCAGCGATAATAGAGAACTGAACAAAATTATTAACTATTTAAACTATAAACTTAAATTACAAACTCAATTTTTATAATAAAAAGTTAAAGTATTAAAAACTTGGGGGTGAAGGGTAATTTCTCGCGTGGCATCTTATTTTGAAATGTATTTTCAATAACTTTGTTATTAGTTTGGTGTATCGACAAATAATTCCCGATTGTAGGCTCCATATTGAGCATACACACAAAGTGACTTCAGTACAGAAAGACGCTGCAGATACTCATTATCCAAACTGTTCAGTATTTCAAAGAAGGTCGTCGTCAAAGAGTGATTCAATGGTGAAACAATGTCTCCGTGGATGCACGCATGATTTAGTTGACTCGTTTAGAATAATAACTTTAGATGGCCAGTAAGAGTCGATTTTACGAGCTTTAAACTGAAATACAGTTACAGTCAGTCCTCACTTTACGAACGCTCGCAATACGAATTTTCGCTCATACGAATTAACCTAATTAGCACCATTCCTCGCGGATACGAACGCTACGAATGCGCGCCAAAATACCCAAACGTGATCGAACGTACGTGACTAGGAGCAGGCTAGAAGCTGGGCTCCCACACGAAGTCAGTTTGTTCTGATCATCGACGTGAAGCCAAACAGCAATCCCTGGATTCATTCTTCAAGAGGCCCGCTGCTCAAGTTACAACTTCTTCAGAGTCAGCAGATGAACCTGAAGCCACGACAACTGAGTCAACTCCTTCAAGTCCAAGGAGATCTCCTAGGACCAGGGCCGTTTCCTGGCATAAGCAGACTAAGCGGCCGCTTAGGGCCCCGCTGCTACTAGGGGGCCTAGACAGGCTCCCACGTCACAGCTCAGTGGGCAAGAATAGGAATATAGCTGAAGTTGTTATTATTATTATTATTATTATTGTCGTATTAATTAAAGTTTTTGTATGAGACAACTGTGATAAAACGGAGACAAACGAAACGTTTTGGTCGTTGTGTGTAAATAACTATTGTGAGATCTTATTTCTATATTATTTAACTTTATTCTTACTATATGCTTATACTTTCCTAAATGCTTAATTTTTCTAGTATTTTAAAACATTATTTCACTAATTTACTAATTATTAGGAGATTTTGTAACACTTTAAAACCTAGAATTATTTTCGTTATGTTTTCAAGTTTATTAATTCTTTTCTCATCTTTTTCAGATAATGTGAATTTTGTTGGTTAAAACCTAAATGGTCTGATTATTTGAATGTATTTGATTAACGTTACAATTATAACAATTATTATTATTATTATCATCATTATTATCATGATTATTATTATTTAGCAGATTAGTTGTGGTTAACTAGATGTGACTTCGTGCATCTTGGAAAATGAAACATTAATTATCCATCAGGAGCTGAAAAACAGAAAAAGAAGAACATAGAGGAGGAGAAGCTTTCCAGTAGCACAGGTGAGTTGTGCCACTTGTATATTCTTATGATTACAGTTCAGGCAACTAGGTTAGGTAGACCATCAAGCTAGGCAAGTGCTCAGGAATCGTGTAGACTGTAGAGTAAGCTAGTCTCTGTAATATTTATATTTCGAAATGTGAAATTTAATGGATCACATCACCTCAAATTCCGTTCACACAGATCAATTATCAAACAAGATAAGAAAGAGTATTTTAGCAAAATCTAACAGAATATGTAATGTTATATTCTTCTCAGGAGCACTACTGAAATATTTGGAAAAGCCATCCTCAGCAAAGCCTGATGAGCATCATGAGCCAATAGCAGGATCATCCTCTATGCAACCTCAAACACCAGTAGAAGTAGAGCCTGATGAACCAACAAGTGGCCCATCTTCTGTTCAGCTTCAAACACCACACACAAGCATTTCTACTGAGCAACAAGAACCAAGATCTGCTCCACCGCTTGATCCGTATGACTGGCCAGTTGTCCTGTCAGATGCCTTGAAGACAGATCTGGTGTCTCGAGGACCATTTCAAATCAGTCCAGATTTCACATTCCCTAAAACAGAGGACGGTAGAAGCGTTCATCACCATTACATGTACAGAACATTAATTAATGGGTAAAAAATAAAGCGAAGCTGGCTGATGTACTCTAGAAGGAATGATGCTCTTTATTGCTTCTGCTGCAAGTTGTTTTCAAGGAAGTCGTACAAACTAATTACGGATGGACTTTCAGACTGGATAAACGTTGGTTCGCTTCTGAAAGGCCATGAAAATAGTTCAGAACAAGCAGATAACATGGCAACATGGAAGGATCTGGAACTGCGGCTAAAAACTGGGAGGACCATTGACCAAACTGAAATGTCATTAATGGAGGTAGAGCGAAGACGCTGGCGAGATGTTCTCACACGTCTTGTAAGTATAATCCAATCACTGGCAGAGAGAAACCTTGCTTTCAGGGGGTCTTCCTCTACATTGTACAATCGAGACAATGGCAACTTCTTGAAGGAGGTTGAGCTGCTTGCCAAATTTGATCCAGTGATGAAATAACACATCAGCAGAGTCGAAAGTGGCCAATATAGTCATTCAAGTTACCTAGGAAACATCATTCAAAATGAGCTCATTGGGTCCATTAGTGGGAAGATCTTGGATGCCATTGTTGCAGAAATAAAACAAGCTAAATATTACTCACTCATTTTAGACTGCACTCCAGATATAAGCCACCAAGAAAGATGTCGATTATTATCAGAACTGTTAAAATGGGTGAGGTACCAAAAATAAAAGAATACTTCTTGGGCTTTCTTGAAGCTTCAGAAAGTACAGGCCTGGGTTATCAGTTCTGATTCTGAAGAGACTAGATGAACTGAATATTCACTTTGATGACTGCAGAGGACAGTCATATGACAACGGAGCGAACATGAAGGGCAAGAACAAAGGTGTTCAGGCAAGGTTATTAGAGAAGAACTGTCGTGCACTCTATGTTCCATGTGGGGCTCACACTCTGAATCTTGTAGTGACTGATGCAGCTAAAGCTTCCACAGATGCCATCAGCTTCTTTGGCAACGTACAAAATTGTACAACCTTTTTGCAGCAGCTACACAGAGATGACCAATCCTAAAGAAGCACGTAAACATAACACTCAAGTCTTGGAGTGAAGCCAGGTGGGAGAGCCGGCTTAAGAGCATTGAGGCTGTGCGATACCAGAGCCACAACATCAGAGAGGCCCTGTTGGAAGTCAGAAACAATGCCACAGATGCCATAGCCAGGACTGAAGCACAAGCACTTGCAGAGGAGGTAGGGTCTTATCGCTTTCAGATTTGCACAGTAGTATGGTATGACATTCTTCATGCAGTTAGCCATGTGAGCAAGCTTCTGCAGTCTCCTACAATGCAGTTTGATGTGGCAGTCAACCTCCTCACAAAAACAAAACTCACTCACCAGCTACAGAAACACAGGTTTTGTTGCAGCACAAGTCGTAGCTAGGGACATATGTGAGGAAATGAATGTGGAGGCTGTGCTGAAGGAGAAGAGGCTCAGATCCACAAAAAAGCACTTTGCTTACTAAGCTCCTGACGAACCATTTACAGAAGCCTTAAAGAGGCTGGAAGTCAAATTTTTCAATGTGGTGGTGGATTGTGCCATCGGGTCAATAAATGAGATTCAAAACATTAGATGATGTGGGGGACATATTTGGGGTTCTCCTAAACTTCACCACAATGAACAAGGAAGACTTGTCCTGCAAGTGTGAAAAGCTCTCTAAGATACTGAGCCCTGGAGCTGACTCTGACATTGATGGAAGGGAACTGGCCCTCGAAATTAAGAACTTGCCGACTTTACCTTCACACAACATGACTGCATTGGAGCTTCTCTCCTTCATTCATCAGAAGCAACTGGAGGAACTATACCCCAATCTCTGGGTTGCACTAAGAATTGCCTGCACTCTACCTGTGACAGTAGCGTCATCCGAGAGGAGCTTCTCTAAGATGAAGCTAATCAAGAACTACCTCAGATCATCAATGGGGCAGGATCGCCTCAGTGGCCTTGGCATCATAAACATCAACCAGGGCGTTGGCAGGGAGATTTCATATGATGATGTTATTGATGATTTCGCCCAGAAAAAATCTAGGAGGCAAAAATTTTGAAGATACAAACTGTTCTGTATAACCGTTAGCTATTACACGATTGTATCGTAGAGTTAGTAATTGTTTGGTAGTTGATAATTGCATTATTTTTTGTACAAAGTTCTGTGTCATTTATTCTAATTAATGTATAAGCTAATTTTCAGGAATTTCATGAAAAGTATTTTTTTCTGTTTGTCTTCTGAAAGTACATATTTGTTGTTTTGGGCATAAATGTTTCATTAAAATTGTTTCATAATTGTTCCTTATAAACACAGCCATTTTTTGTATGTGTGTGCTGAGGTGGTGATATAAGGAGTGAGTTGGTGGATGGAGAGGTGGCGCCTCAAATGGGTATACTGCTTAGGGCCCCCTAATGGCTAGAAACGGCCCTGCCTAGGACTACTGGCTCCAGCCCTTGGAAAACCACAGCTAAGACTCCACAAGGGAGTCCTTCAAAATCTTCAGTTGGAGAAAACACTCCGATGTCTCCCTCTGACTTTCTCCAGTAATCTCCCCCTCCTCTACACTCAAGACCATTCGAATTAGCCGTTTGCCTCCAATAAGCTCGTTAAGTACAGTATTATTTGATGTCTTTTAAGTATTTACACGCATATTATGTCTGACTGTATTTTCTCTACATTTTTACGAACATTTCCATAATGGGGGAGTGACTCTGAAACGAATTAATAAATTATAACATTGTTTCTACGCAATTCTTGATTTCAATACACGAATTTTAGCTATACGAACCAATTAATTCGTTAAAGAGAGGACTGACTGTATTTTCAATGACTTAACTCGTAAAAAAAATTAAAAACAGGTTTTTCTCGCTGGACCTACACGGATTTCAACTTACCGAACTTCAAAGTAACCTTTTTAAAAATTTCTTATCTTTTAAGCTCATTTTAAAGGATAAAAAAACTCTCGCTATCAAAGTGACTCTAAATTTGATCTTGCTAAATAAATTTTCAATTTGGCGTACAAACACTTCTAGAATACAAAATTTAAAAAAAAAAAGAACTTTTCTTTTAAATAAACCAAAAAAAAGGCAGTTTTACTTTAAACAAATTCATGAAAATTAAAATCAGTAATAATTTGCGAACTTGATAAAGGAAAATTAATTATTTTAATGAACAAATCTGATTGTCAACAATGAAAAGTCGCTTTTGAATGGCGCAAAACGATTTAAAAAAAACTACATAAAAAAAAATTAAACTCATCTTCATGATCGAGATTAGGACATCTGATCGACTTGAAATTCTGTTCTGCTGATCGGAAAATGGGGAGATCCGAGTCCGGGCGAAGACTGTCGTTTCTGAACATCCGTGGTGGGGCGTGGTTCGGATTCCACATTAAGCTGTAAGTCTAAGGTGGGGCAACAAGCTTGACCTTCGTCAAATTGAACAATTCGGGTGGAAGCAAAATGAAGGTCACCAAGGTACATATATATATATATATATATCAACGTAAAGAACGACGCTTTGTATAGGAGAATATTCCGCGCAAGATGAGAGCGAAAGAACGAAACAAATGAAAAATGAGGTAACCACCCGGGAATCGAACCCGGGATCTTCCGATTGCCGGTCAGATATGATAACCATTACACCACGGGCCTCACTCAATCAAATGTCGTAATTCCTCTACATGCGTGCAGAAACCAATGCCCCAAAGGGGCACCTCCCGCATGCCGTAACATTATATACATTATAACTGCAAACACGCAGTATAATTAACGTAAAGAACGACACTTTGTATAGGAGAATATTCCGCGCAAGATGAGAACGAAAGAACGAAACAAATGAAAAAATGAGGTAACCACCCGGGAGTGAGGCCCGTGGTGTAATGGTTATCATATCTGACCGGCAATCGGAAGATCCCGGGTTCGATTCCCGGGTGGTTACCTCATTTTTTCATGTTTCGTTCTTTCGCTCTCATCTTGCGCGGAATATTCTCCTATACAAAGCGTCGTTCTTTACGTTAATTATACTGCGTGTTTGCAGTTATAATGTGTGTGTGTGTGTGTGTATATATATATACAGGGTGGGCCGTAAGTTTCCATACATAGGAAAATTTAAATACGTGCGTCGGTATTTGGATCAGCAGTTTCCGGATGCTTGGATTGGTCAGCGTGGTCCTGTGGAGTGGCCTCCCAGATCCCCAGATCTCACCCCCCTTGATTTCTATCTTTGGGGGCACTTGAAGGCCATGGTGTATCAGGAAAAGATACGAGACATAAATCATCTAAAGGAACGTATCACCAACGCCAATACAAGCATAACGTCAACTGTGCTAATGCGTGTTCATCAACAGTGGGGAACACGTATTGAAATGTGTTTTCAAAACAATGGCAACCATGTAGAGCATATTATATAAATAAAAATGGTTGTCCATAAAAAAATGTTTATTTTCCTATGTATGGAAACTTACGGCCCACCCTAATATATATATATATATATATATATATATATATATATTATATATATATATATATATCCAGCACATGCAATCGACGCAGTTGAAAGCCTTCAGTTAATAAAAAATACAAACCTTTTAAAATGTTTAAAAAGTATTTTATATATATATATATATACAGAAAAAAGAGAAAAGAGCACAGGAAAAATTATATTTTTTATGTGCTTTGGAAACTATTCTCTTTCCGAAACAGTTTCGAAACTATCTCAGAAAGTGGGACAACCAATTCTCAGAAAATATTCACTAACGTAAAAGAAAAATAATTCTTTATTCTCTCTACTTTTATCTCGTATTCTTTAAATCGAGAGAGAGAGAGAGAGAGAGAGAGAGAGAGAGAGAGAGAGAAGAGAGAGAGAGAGAGAGAGAGAGAGAGAGAGAGAGAGAGAGAGAGAGAGAGAGAGAGAGAGGAGAGAGAGAGAGAGAGAGAGAGAGAGAGAGAGAAGAGAGAGAGAGAGAGAGAGAGAGAGAGAGAGAGAGAGAGAGAGAGAGAGAAAGAGAGAGAGAGAGAGAGAGAGAGAATCCTACTTAAGCATTTTTAGTTTTTAACTGAACAAGACGAGTATGTTTCATTAAAACCATATCCAGTGTCGACTTCCTCTTCATAAAAATTTGTCTTTTAATCTCGCAAACTCGTTCAACGCAATAAAATTAACCGTTAATGTTGGGAGAAAGTGACGTTATATAACATTATCACCATATTTGAAGCTCTCATCCCAGTAATGGTCCATACATTAATGAAGGACAGCTCCATAACGAGGAATGTCCGCTGAAGTTCTTCTCAAACGTTGTTGAAAAGGCCTATATAAATATGTCCTGGAAAACTTTCAAGTACTGTACAGTATATCTGAAGAGTGCACTGCTAATAGATCGAAAATAGATGTGCTATTCTACCCGCAACAAAAAAAAAAGGTCCCAAAAAGACATAAATTTGAACATATGTTTTAGTTTTAATGTATAACTTTTTGTAAATTTAATTTAAATAATTTTTCCTACGAGATCGAACTTATGGACACCCTGTAAATACTAGATTTTTTTTGGCAGAGTACATTTAAGTGTAGTTCCAATTTTCAATAACAGTTACAGTATATCAAGATCAAGGAGCAGTTATACAACGTTCAAACTGTTGTTACAGGTTCCGTATGGCAATGGTTTCCAATCTTTTTTGATTCAAGGCACCCCAATGTCATCCGTTCTCTCGCGGCACTCCGGAGCACTATTGTCTCCCACTGTTCAACATCCATTTCCACCTCCATACCCCCAAAGCCCCTCAGCACCACGTAACTTCAAACTGAGCGAATGCAGTTTCCGTATGGACTGAACGGAATAAATGGCCAATGTTTAGTTTCATTTGAAATCTGCATCGTGTTCGTTCATTTTTTATTCACTTATATTTGTCATCGTCATGAAACTTCGCGTGAACGCGATTGGAAAAGATTGTCGTATGTAAAACAAGTCTTTTGAACCAAATTAAGATACAAGATAAAACGTGGGTTCGAGAGATCTGATATGTTCCAGTCATTGCTAGATTGCTAACATCATTAGTTCTGAGCCTTGACTCGAATGACAAGCTGAATAAAGGGTAAAATATATGTGTGTATGTGTGTATGTATGTGTGTTTGTGTATATAATGTTATAATGTTTCAGAACAACAAAGACCCTAGGATCCACTCATGGCTGGTCTACCTGTGTTCGTAATTGTGTATTGTGCATGACCTCCATGGTAGAGGAGGGGACCTACAATTTTACGTGGGTTCCGAACCACGTGTGTGTGTGTGTGTGTGTGTAATAACACGCATAAGCGTTCGCGTGTTGTGTTCCCCAAAATGGAGGAAGGAAAAACCAGGGTGCCATTATTATCTGATGATGACATCGAGACCTTGGGGCCCGGTTCTCCTCACTGAAGTAACGATAGTAGCAGTGCATGGACGATAAGTTTCTAACGATCTTGTTAAATCCACGTTCTGATCACATTCATACATACATTTGAAAACTAAATCTAGGATTCGAACCCGAGACCTCTTCAGTAAGAGTATTGTTGCTATTACCTCGAGTATTTTAACACATAAAACGCCTCTGGACGCGAAAGCGTTACCGTATGGGTTTCCTCAGTTTTTTAAAATATATGACCGGTTGTATCGATTCTGTATGTTAAATAAGTTAAGGGAGATTAACATATTTTAACACCTCTGCGATGGAAAAATGAAGAAAAATATAGGGAAATTCGTCGATTTTCTCAAATATTCAAGGAAGTTTCTGGATTGGTGTTTTCTTGCACCAATTTTCTTCTTTGCGGAAACTGTATTAGAATTGGGTTACAATTATGTGCTAAATTGGGAGCAATGCAAAATTACGTATAAATTACGCAATTGCAATCTTAAGTTACTTTCAGGTAACTCGTTATGTACAAAATAATTATGTATTAAATATATATATATATATATATATACTGTACACTAGTGTACCCGCTGCGACTTGCGCAGCAAAAAAAAAAAAGCTAAAACAAAACCTTGGAAAGTTGAAGGGGTGAGTGTGTTACTAAAACCTTCTCTAGTTCTTCCTTAATGTGTATACTAAATTTGCTGCGGATTTCCGTGGCCGTTTAGGCGTGTATAAGCGAACACACATCATCAATATCATCACCACCCATATATATATATATATATATATATGCTAAATTGGGAGCAATGCAAAATTACATGTAAATTACGCAATTGCAATCTTAAGTTACTCTATAATTTCCTTATACAGGGTGTACATAAAGTCAGGATCTATTTTTGTGAAACACTTGGAAATTATATGGAATTCAATCATAAAATGATAAAGTGGTAACATTCATTAAATAATTAAGAGTAAGATTCGACGTGACGCCCATCAGTATCCCTGCACAGCTCAAATCGTTCCGCAGCATTTCTAAAACACATTCTGGAGCATTTGCGGGGTTATGTTATCTGCAGCAGTTCGTATACGTGTACGTAAGTTTTCAAGACTCGTAATCTTCGTCTGATAGACGTGCGATTTGATAAAGCCCCATGCAAAGAAATCTAAAGGGGTTAAATCTGGTGATCTCGCTGGCCAAGGTCTGTTGCTTCCGCGTCCGATCCAGCGATTTGGAAAGCGTCCACTTAGATAATCCTGAACAATTTTGGCATAGTGACAAGGAGCACCATCATGTTGATAGACGACGGTACTAACAATCCTATCCCGTCGTCTATCAACATGATGGTGCTCCTTGTCACTATGCCAAAATTGTTCAGGATTATCTAAATGGACGTTTTCCAAATTGCTGGATCGGACGCGGAAGCAACAGACCTTGTGTCGCGAGATGACCAGATTTAACCCCTTTAGATTTCTTTGCATGGGGCTTTATCGAGTCGCCCGTCTATCAGACTAAGATTACGAGTCTTGAAAACTTAGTACACGTATACGAACTGCTGCAGATAACATAACCCGCAAATGCTCCAGAATGTGTTAGAAATGCTGCGGAACGATTTGAGCTGTGCAGGGATACTGATGGGCGTCACGTCGAATCCTACTCTTAATTATTTAATAAATGTTACCACTTTATCATTTTATGATTGAATTCCATATAATTTCCAAGTGCTTCACAAAAATAGATCCTGACTTTATGTACACCCTGTATATAATTTCCTTAGTGAGCGGAGGCAAGTCGTTACAGTACAAGGAGTATCTTCATCAGAATCAGAGGTCCTCAGCTCGGTACCACAAGGAACAGTATTAGCTCCACTACTCTTCATAATCATGCTAACTGACATAGATGAGGACGTTACCAGAGACAGCACAGTAACATCCTTTGCCGATGACATAAAGATCAGTAGAAAAATAAGAAACCCAGAAGACATAGGATCTCTACAAACCGACATAAACCAAATCTACAAGTGGACGGAAGACAACAATATGAAGTTTAACACCGAGAAATTTCAGCTATTACGGTACGGAAAAAAAGAAGACCTAAAATCCATGGAATATTATACCCCAAATGGACAGGAAATTCAGAGAAATTCCAGAGCAAAAGATTTAGGGGTTGTAATGACAGATGGTGCGAAATTTGAAACACAAATAAGATAGCAGTAAACAGAGCAAAGAGAATAACGGGTCAGATATTGAGAACCTTTAAACGAAGGGATAGGAATGTAATGATTCTTCTACTGAAAACCCTGATAATAACCAAATTGGAATACTGCTCGGTCCTAACATTCCTATATAAAAAAGAAGACATTAGACACCTGGAGGGGATCCAAAGAAGCTTCACAGCCAAGATCAATGGGTGCAAAGAACTAAATTACTGGGAAAGGTTACGAGAACTAGACCTATATTCACTGGAAAGGAGAAGAGAGAGATACACCATTATTTACACTTGGAAAATAATGGAGAAACTAGTCCCTAATCTTACTCTGAATCCCATAACTC
>JAJOZX010002343.1:562500-597500 GCA_023014485.1 Bathynomus jamesi
TATTGTGTTCGTTCTAATGTACTGTCTTTTACGCGCATTACTAAATAAAGAAACGCTGCTTAGAAATGACCAAATTCAAAGTGGAAATACAATTTTAAAGAACATTTATTAAGAATAATTTTCATATTCTTTTGTAAAGGTTGTCTTCTATAATTTTCACGGTGGTTGTGGATGGTATTGTCGTTTATAAAGTTGGATTTGTTGTAGCTGCTTGTAAAGAACAAAGCGGTTGTGATGATGCTTTTGTGTGGAAAAAATGAAAAAGAAAAGGGTGAATTTTTATTTTCGGGTAATCTCGAATAACACTGCATACAGGAATAACAAAATTAATTCCTTTATATAATATATATATATATATATATATATAAACACTGCATACAGGAATAACAAAATTAATTCCTTTAATATATATAATATATATATATATATATATATATATATATATATATATATTCAACTTTCTAATGCAAAGGTTAATCGGTGTTCTTAATCTTTCATCTACTCAATCGGTCAACTCTGGAACCACCTTCCTCAGTCCATCTTTCCCCTTATCTATGATTTCCAATCTTTCAAATACAGAGCGTCCAGGCATCTCGAAAACTGAAGTATCATTTCGGTTCTCTCCTTCCCCTTCCATAGGGAAAGGGGGGGGGGGGAGGCATTTTTGCAGGGATAGACTGGGACACATTTACCGTACCTTATGGCACAATGTATCCCAACAACTGAAACAAAATGTAGTTTCTGAAAAAAGTTCGCTTAGAAAAAAAAAATGTAAAGCCTAAAAAATTGGTAACGAATTACGATCGAGTTTTTTTACCGAAACTTTATTACTGTCACAAAATAAAAGGATGTAAATCCAGGCGAAATAAAAGAAAATTACCAATTAATAATTTTTTAATGATTTTTTTAGGAATGTTTTGTCTCTAGGCGAAATTGTTTCCCAAAGTGAACGTATCTTTTAATGTTAATTCGTGATGTAATCGCCCGCAATAACGCATCACTTCGTGTTAATCTATCGGAAGTAACACGCGGAACAAGGATAAATTAAAGTCTTCAAAACGTTCCAATATTTGCGGGACGAAAGCAATTACGAGTACGGTTCTCAGCAAATTCAACAATGACAAGACAACCGGATTCCAATTCAATATCCGGAAGAAGAAGAAGAAGAAGAAGAAGAAGAAGAAAAAGAAGAAGAAGAAGAAGAAGGCGGACCGAATGTTTGAAGGCTGGAATGATCAACGTTTCCAGAATGACGGAATCGTCGGCGCTCGGCGGTCAGTTCTGATCGGTTTTCAGCAACGTTTGCTTCTCCCTGTCACGTGATTAATTACCCAAAATCCAAACCAGACGACGGAATTTAGACAAACAGCCGCAAAATATAAACTGTTAAACAACTAAAATACACACTCCGCAATTGCCAATTCAATTACAATAGATTCGTCATGTCAAAATTCGTGTATCTATATATATATATATATATATGATGTAACTGAACCGATCCGGATCGCTATTCCAGAATCTTTGCAAGTATGTAGAGTGAATTTTAGGCAAACAATTTGCTTTCTTTAATATGTAATACGAATAACGGTTTGAATAACACGTTTCTGGCACAGTTTGCGACTGAAATGTGCGTAATAATCATATCTGAATTCTGGACTGGTCCCAAGATCTCAGGTTGCGTCACTAATATATTCGGATGATTTTTTACACATCTGACACTTTAAAAGTTTGTATTTTTTTTATTAATTGAAATAAAAGGATAAAATTTTTACTCTACATTATCTACATATGGGGAAGTAGTACTCTAGTGCAAAACGTACTCTATGTGGTGTCCTCTCAGTTCATTAACTCTGTGCACGACAAAATTTTGCAGTACTCTGGACAGAGTATCTGTCGAAATCTGAGAAATTTCTCGTTCAGTTCATGCTTTCAGTTTATTTTGTGTGGTTTATGTTTAAAAACTCTATTTTAAGTAATCCCACAAATAAAAGTATTTTCCACCAGGGGAGTAATTCCCCATGTGTAGAGAGGGTACAGTAAATATTTCATGCTTTTATTTCAGTTAATAAAAAAATACAAACTTTTTAAAGTGTCAGATGTTTAAAAAAAATCACCCGATATATATATATATATATATACACAGGGCCTATCAGAGGGGGGGCTAGGAGGGCCATTTGGCTTGGGCCTCAAGCTTAAGGGGGGCCTCAAATTTAGAAACTTTCAGGTTTGAATATAATGTTTTGCAGTGAAAGTAATAATTGTGTTTATCTATGGACCTCAAAGGCTGGAAGTGGCCCGGGCCTCTCTGGACCTCTGAGAGGGCCTGTGTATATATATATATAAAATATATATATATATATAAGCAAACAACCACGGGGAAAAGGAAACACAAAGTCCGGACTTTGTGTTTCCTTTTCCCTGTGCTTGTTTGCTTATTAATAAGATCACGTGTTATTTTGTGATTTTAGTGCATATATATATATATATATATATATATATATATACACATTTTTTTTTCAAATTCGTTAGGTTCCATGGATACACAACATAACATTGCACGTACTGAATCATTCATGAATCTTGCATGTCCCTCTCATATGACGACGTCTCTTAACACGAATATCTATCTATCTGCTATATCGATGGGTAGAGTTCAATTTTATCCGTCAAGCGTTTATCTGACCTTTATTTCACCGCTAGTATCAACGATTCTGACGGAACCACCCAAAATCAGACGCGATAAATGGTGCGTGCCAAAAAGGGGAAAACCAAACAAACAAAAACAAAAACGTCCGAATGAGCTTGGAAACGAGTAATAATGAGGGGAAAACAAACGAGTAATAATGAGGGGAAAACAAACAAGGATACGAAATGCGTCTAAAATGGACGAAACTGGAAATTGAAACCGGAACTGAACCTTTTCTTCTTTAATGACACTTGTTTGTAATAATTGAAGTATAATTGAATTCAGATTCGATCTTCCGGCCGGATATTAAAGAGAACCATTCCTAAATCAAATAAATTAATTTAACACGCACGGACGAACGAATAAAGTCTCGTAAGAAGGGCCATCACGATTCTCAGGAAGGAAAGTAAAAAGGCTTAAATGTCAAGGGGAAAATAGGAATGAGAAAAAATATACGGAAAAGGGGAGAGAATCGTTGAAGAAAAGGGTTGCATTACACACGGGGAGAAGAACAGAACGACAGATCCGGTCAAATGAATTAAAATTTATTTCAAAAAATTTAATTTCACGTTTAGAACACCAAAATTTAAAATTACGTACGTCACTTTTGCACTGCGTTTATTCCGTCCGTTATTAATGGAGTACGACAAACAAATCGACGTGAAAACAAAGGCCGAGGTAGCCAATGTTAGTAAATAAATGGGCGATTCTTTTCATTCGACCATTTCCTTCCAATATGGTTGCCATAGCAACCATTCAATGGTCCCGAACAGACACAACTGCAAACAAACTAGATTCTTATTCTGACTTCTTATATCGACGTAACTCTATTGCAACTTGTTGAAAACCAGAACCAGTTAATTAAACCAACCAAAAACACTGTATTATGATTAAATAAAATGTGAATCAATTACCAGTATGTAGGGTACTGAGGGGTGTACAATGAGTGGGTGGGTTGGGGGGGGGGGGCAGCGGAAAAACAAAAATTTTCCATGGCTTTTCCAGGGATTAAAGGCGAGAATGAATAAAATTTAAATGAAAATAATTTCTACTTTACAAAACGAATATCTCTAAAAAACTTTTTAACGAAAACCAAATATACGTTTAAAGGACCATATATATATATATATATATATATATATATATATATATATATATATAATATATATATATGATACACAGACCGTGCATGGAACAAGGAACTCTTCTGAGATAATTAAATCCACTATAGTCCGAATAAGTAATGGTAAATGACAAATACCATAGTTTTTCTTTTTCATGATGCAAGCCCGACGTGGGCAACGGGTCCCTCGCAAAGAGGTCCCATAAATATAGCTTCCCTCACCAGCTATCTGCAAAGCAGACAGGATCCAGCTTTGGGACAAAGCTGGATCCTGTCTGCTTTGCAGATAGCTGGTGAGGGAAGCTATATTTATGGGACCTCTTTGCGAGGGACCCGTTGCCCACGTCGGGCTTGCATCATGAAAAAGAAAAACTATGGTATTTGTCATTTACCATTACTTATTCGGACTATAGTGGATTTAATTATCTCAGAAGAGTTCCTTGTTCCATGCAGGTCTGTGTATCATAAAAAACTCAGGGAACCATTCTGAGTTAATTCCCATATATATATATATATATATATATATACAGTACAGGGCTATTCAAATTGATTCACCTGATTTCAAATGAGAATATTTTTTAATGTTACAAATACAGTGTGATTTGTGATACATCAACCAAAAGAAAAACTGTCCAAATTTTGTCTCTCACCTCATAAATGCTCTATGTGACTTCCCCTAGTTACACGAGCAACGTCGACACGATAGTCGAATTCCTCCCATACTCGCTCCAGCATGTCCGTTATCACTGACTCTACGGCAGTAACAATGCGAGTTCGGAGCTCATCCAAAGATGTGGGCAACGGTGGCACGTACACAGTATCCTTAACGTACCCCCAAACGGTGGATCTGTTCTGTAACGTCGACGAAACTCACGCTGCACTGTGACTACCGATTTATAGCTCGAAACCTGCAACACACAAAACGCCTTCTGCTGTGCGGACGCCATTTTCACACTGACTGTTTGTTGCTAGGCTAGGCCACGGCGTGACTTTGGAGCCCTCTCGCGGTGATCTTGTAAAACTCGGGGATTTCCTCTTTCATGTGGTGTATGCCCAGTTGATGCACGGTTGATAGGTACGGAAGTATTCTCAGTTGAAATTGGATGAATCATTTTGAATAGCCCTGTATATATAGGCAAGCTCTCTTTCTTCCTAATATTTCATATTGGAACGATCAATAATAAATTGATTTATAAATGTTGTACATTTCCAGAAGAAAATATTTCACTTTAAGTAAGGCTTCATCCCAAAGTCGTTCATCAAACTTAATTCATTTCTTGAACGTCCAGCGTTCCTTAACAATATATATAATGATTTTTTTAAAGTTTATAACCAAGGTCTATATAGAATAAAGTAATAAAAAAGTCGTAAAATGATAACTGTACATAAATAAATAACCGAATTAAATAAATAAGAGAATAAATAATTGAATAAATTAAAAAAAATAATACAAATAAAAAAGTTCAAAATTGAACTTCACCCCTTTCCCCCCCTTTTTTTCGCAAGGGGCCAGACGAAACACTGCATAAAAATATTGATCTCAACTGATCCTGAAGATCTTTTTATTTTTTGGGGGGGGAAATGAGAATGAGTAAAATATTGGTAAAAAAAAAAAAAAAAAAAAAAATTCTATGAAGGGAAAATATTTCGTTGGTTTTTGTAACTTTTGTAAAAAAATCTTTTTTGAAACTTATGAAAATTTATGATTTTGAATGGACAGCCAAAAATTTGGAAATGATATACGAATCATACTAAAAATTGAGTCTCTCTTTCTTCTCAAAGTTTTTCTTAACATTCATCTCCTGTTTTTAGGATTCAGTGGGGCTTTTTCTCTCAACTGTACGTGTCTCATTCTGGGTTTTTGGCCTTATACTTATTCCATCCGGTTTGTATCATTTTTCATGAAGAATGAGATTATTTCAATGAACTATTTCACTTAGCTACAACATTAATTCGTAGCTCTACAATGAGAATAAATTTCTATAAATTATTAATGTGCTTTTGCGCTAGTGGATATCGTTTCCCGGTTCATATAGGCTGATGACTATTCAGTGTTAAGTTTTACACACACACACACACACACACACACTGTAATCAGTGACCATTTTCTTTAAATTACACCTCAAGAGAGCAATTTCGTAAAATTAATTTTAAAATATCGATTGAAACAGTATATGGTGGTCTTTGGCAACAATAAAATGATGACTTCCATGTAATAAATAAAGTGAAAAATGGTGGTGTAGATTAGATTAAGCAGTGTTGCTTTTCATACTATCCTTTACTTCATAATTTTCTTTTTATGAGTTACTGGGGACACGAGATAAGTGACGCTTGGTGTGAATGGACTCTGAGAGTTTAGGATGTAGTGATCATCAAATTCTTAGGTTTAAGTTACTGATAGAAAACACTAAGGATAGTAACGTAATAGAAGTCCCTGATTTTCATAGGGCCAATTTTGATAGTTTTGCGGATAAGATGAGAGTAGTGGACTGGGATAACTTATTTATGGGTAATGACACAAATTTGCATTGCGAGGCGTTTAAAGAAAGTTTTATGAATACTGAAAGGGAGTTTATTCCTCGTAGGCCCAAGCGCGCTAGAAATCATGGTAGGCCCACGTGGTGGACGAGGGAAATAGGCGAGTTCATAAACGAGCGTAACAGAGCGTATAGACTTAATAAGCGCAATGGCACGGCAGCTAACTTTAATAGATATATCGAGCTTAGACGTCAGGTTAAAAGATCAGTTAGGAATGCTAAGCGTAATTTAGAGATACTTATAGCTGCGGATAGTAAACATAATCCAAAAAAGTTTTTTGAATACGTCAATAATCGTAAGCCGATAAAACATAACATAAAGCCCTCTAGTGGATGTTAACGGCGCTTTGGCTTCTGACGCTCAGGCGATGGCGGGTATTTTCAATAACTTTTTTGCGACAGTTTTTACCGTAGAAGACGTAAATAATGTCCCCGACGTGGACGATATCGTTCCATTTAGTAGCGAGACTATTTTGGATGAAATAACTGTTTACGAGGGTGAGATGCACATTATATCGATAGGCTAAAAGTTAGCAAGGCTCCAAGCCTGACGCTTTTTATCCCAGACATTGAAAGATTTGAAAGACGTTATTGTAGGCCCCTTAACAAAGATTTTTAATCAGTCACTCGAAACGGGGATTATTCCTGAAGACTTCAATTAGCTAACGTCACGCCTATTTTTAAAAAAGGCGACGGCACAGTAGCTAGCAATTATAGGCCCATTAGCTTAACGTCAATTGTAGGTAAACTTTTGGAATCCGTAGTTAGGGATCGTATCATCGCTCACTTAGAAGGTAGAGATTTGATTAATAGTAGTCACTAGTCAGCATGGGTTTTCGACGCCATAGATCTTGTTTACCTAATTGTTAGAATTTTATAACGAAATAGTGCGCGAATACGGTAGGCATAGAGCGGCTAACGTTATTTATTTAGATTTTAAAAAGGCGTTCGATACCAGTTCCGCATAGAAGATTAATTACAAAGGTTAAAGCGCACGGTATACGCGGTGAGGTAGCTAACTGGTTAGAGGAATGGCTTCGTGCTAGGAGACAGAGGGTCATTGTTAATGGTAGTGAATCGGAGTGGTTGGATGTAGGTAGCGGTGTGTCCTACAGGGTTCAGTGTTAGGCCCGTTGCTATTCATAATTTACATTAACGACATAGATGTAGGATTGACTAGTAACGTGTCAAAATTCGCGGACGATACTAAAATAGGCGGTAAGGTTGTAACGAGGACGATAGAAATAGGCTCCAAGACGATGTAAATAGGATTATGGAGTGGACGGATAAGTGCAGATGCAATTTAACGTAGACAAATGTAAAGTTTTGCATATAGGTTCTCGTAACAATAATTACACGTACACGATGGATGATAGAGAGATAGCGAGCGTTGACGCGGAAGTAGATTTAGGCGTACGCGTATCAAGGATTTAAAAGTTAGGAACCAGTGCCTGGAGTCTTTGCGCAAAAGCTAATAGGATGTTAGGCTTCATAGCGCGTAATTTCGAATTAAATCGAAGGATATTATATTGGCCCTTTACAAGTCCCTAGTCAGGCCTCATTTAGAATAATATGCCGTTCAGTTTTGGTGCCCGTATTTGCGTGAGGATATTGATAGGTTAGAAAGGGTTCAGCGTCGTGCCACGAAACTAATTCCGTCATTGCGCAACAAGCATTATGAATACAGGATTAAAGAGTTAGACTTGCATTCACTCGAAACTATGAGATTAAGGGGGAGCTAATTGAAGTTTTCAAAATCGTTAATAACATCGATAACGTAAATTTTGACAAACTGTTCACTTTCGATAATAGCAATACTCGTAATAACGGATTTAACCCTCAGTTACTTGCGTGGGAAATTAGAACATAAATAGCCGCGTGGGGTCAATGTGACCCCAATTTATATATATTTATTTTATTTCAAATCTTCTTTTCTTGTCAGCTGTAATGATGTCAAATTAGGTTAATAAAGCCATTATTATTAAAAAAAATCCAAAAAATCAATTATATTGAAAACAAATCAAACATATATCATATCGTATCATCATATACAGGGTGGGCCGTAAGTTTCCATACATAGGAAAAATTAAACGTTTGTTTTTATGTTTCAGATACCCTAAGAATATGCGTTTGACGTAAGATCTTGTTTACTGATGAAGCAAATTTTTACGTCAATGGAGAGGTTAATCGGCAAAACATACGTTATTGGAGTAATGCTAACCCTAACTGGCTGAGTCCGACGAAGATGCAAGGTGCCGGTAAAGTGATGGTGTGGGCCGGGATATGGGGTGACAGAATTATTGGACCAATTTTTGTCAGTGGAAATCTTAATGCCGAAAGGTATCTTAACATGTTGCAAGAAGAGTTTTCCCATCCCTGCTAAACGAGGAAGGTAACTTCCCAGTTTACTTCCAGCAAGATGGAGCTCCACCTCATTATGGTCTTCACGTGCGTCGGTATTTGGATCAGCAGTTTCCGGATGCTTGGATTGGTCGGCGTGGTCCTGTGGAGTGGCCTCCCAGATCCCCAGATCTCACCCCCTTGATTTCTATCTTTGGGGGCACTTGAAGGCCATGGTGTATCAGGAAAAGATACGAGACATAAATCATCTAAAGGAACGTATCACCAACGCCATTACAAGCATAACGTCAACTGTGCTAATGCGTGTTCATCAACAGTGGGGAACACGTATTGAAATGTGTTTTCAAAACAATGCAACCATGTAGAGCATATTATATAAATAAAAATGGTTGTCCATAAAAAATGTTTATTTTCCTATGTATGGAAACTTACGGCCCACCCTGTATAATATATTACTCGTTTTAATTTTCATTTTCAAAACTCTCTAGATCATTACAATCACTACATTTGATACACATATGCAACTTGCAAATGAATGCATTACACCTTAAGCATCTCGTTGAATGTTTGTTGTCCGTATTTCGTGGGCATATTTCACATCGCCCTCTAGATGGCCCTGGGGTCAGAATTCAGCAGAAAGCAAAAACGCAAATGGTCGCTGGGGTCAACGTCTACTAATAAACACACAGAACCAGGCGCAGTAAGCAACTGATTAACACTGAAATATAAACAACTCGATGAGTGTGGAAGCTACTGTGGGTGTGGTTATTACATTACAAGTGTTGCCATTCGTATAAAATTGTTTATAGAATATTTGCTTGGGTCACAATGACCCCACGCGAGTAACTGAGGGTTAAGTTGCGTGGCAGACGTTTCATTACTAATATCGCTAAAAACTTCTTTACGTTTAAAGTAATTGATAAATGGAATAATCTTCCCGCGTCAGTCGTTAACTCTACCAACGTTAATATGTTGAAGAACCGTTTAGATAGGCGTTTTAAAAATATTAACGTTTAAAATAAAAAAAACAATTAGTAACAGGAGCTCTGGGGGTGGTGGTCGAGGATGAGTCTTTTGACGATCAATGCCAGCTTGTGACATGCCAGCGTGATATGCCAGCAATAATATTATTTAAAAAAAAAATAGACTAACACGAACGTAGATGTAGCTCGTAGAGTAAACTAACCCACTTTTTGTTATACTCTACGTATTTATTTTTTTTAATCCTCTCCTTACTTGCATGTCTGTAACTCTCTTTACTTGCATGTCATGACAGTGAGTTAAGACTGTGTTTGCATGGTTTGTAAGCGTTCTTATTTTGCTTCTTTTTATCTTTCACCCCTCTCCTATTCTCTTCGATTATTTTTCCGACTTGTCGGCAGTGGCCGGCGGATGATGATGGGGAGTCTTTCTTTCTCTTTTTCTGAATGAATGTTAACGCAGGAATGGTAGGTTTTGCTACTTATTTAACCCCTTATTCTCCTCTTTTAACCCCCTCCTCTTTCCTTTCTCTCCGGCTAACCTTAGAGTGGATCTTAGGGTCTTTGTTAGCCTTAGCTTCTGTAGAACTCTTCTTTCGCAATTATTTCTGCCACATGTAGCTTACATACAGTCTATCCTATAATTCACTATTACTACCGCTGCTACTACTATTGTTATTATTTATGAAAGCCATACACGTTTACAAATGTGAAAATAATACCAGTTCTCTCTCTGACGTAAAGGGGCCGATAGAGAAGGGTGGGAAGGGGCAGATAAAGAAAAAGGGTGGGAAGGGGCCTACTGATGACCCAAAGAAGCGGAAGGATGTAGCTGCCGGTCGGGGTGGGTCGGGTGGTGTAAGTGGTGTAAGTGCGGCCGAGTTTATGGGTGGCGACGGGTTTCGAAAGGTCTCGGGCAAGAAGGCTGCGAAGCCGAAGCCCGAGACCCCAGTTGCCCCTGTCAGGACCTCCAACCGCTTTAGTCTCCTGTGCGCGAAGGAGGAAAACACCGTTTTAATTGGGGACTCGCAGATTAGGGCCAGGAGAAGTACTTTGCTTCTGCAAACCGAGACAGGAGGAAGGTAAGGTGCTTACCTGGTCGGGGAACGGCGCACATAAGGAAGGAATTAGATAAGGTGCGCGTGGCTAGTCGGAGGACTGCGATCGTTGTCCATGCTGGTGGCAACGACTTGTTCCTCAAAGGAGGTAGGATAGGTTCAACGGAAGGGATCATCACCGAGATCATGTCTCTTGCGGATGATCTGAAACTTAAGACAGACAGGGGAATGTTGATGGGTATTTTACCGCGGATGAATGCCAGTGACCACGCGCTCAGTAAGGTCATTGGCATCAACGAGAGGGTGCAAGACTTGTGCGTCCCACTGGGCGTGAGGTTTGTTGACCCATTCGACGCGTTTTCGGGTAGGTGGACCTGTATCAGAGGGATGGTGTCCACCTCAATGTCAGGAGTAAAGGTGTGCTAGGCACGCTGCTTGACCGGCACCTATACCGTATGATGAGGTCGAGTACGGGGAGAGATGATGGGCCCCCACCGGGGAGGATGATGATGAGCGGTGGCGGACGTACCTTCAACTGAAGGGTGCATCCAGGTACAGTGGGTGACTCTCCTTCCACGTTGGAGGGGGCTCAGGCTCTGCGGAGATGTCCCCTCGTTAGTGAGGGGCTCTTCAACTCCCGACAGCCCTGGCTGTTCGGGAAACGGGTCGTGCTAGGGGGCAGTCAGAATAGGGAAGGCTCCCTCCGTGCAATGCTTTTTAATGCTAGGTCGATCAGGAACAAGTTTGGCGAGCTACGGGCGCTCTTAGCATCAGAATACCAGGATATCGTTGCTATCACCGAGTCCTGGATTCATACTGATCGTAGGGACTACGTTGGGGAGTTCGAAATTCCCGGGTATAGAATGTTTCGCAAAGACCGCACCGTGGGGAGGGGGGTGGGGTACTAATATACGTCAGACACACGTTGAGTCCGGTTGACTGCCAGTTCCGGTCGGAACGGGAGCTGCTTGGCGTCGATCTGAACGTGGGAGGGACGAACTATAGGTTAATCTTGGTGTACAGACCTCCGCATCTCCTCGTCGAGGAGGATATTGCCCTGTACATCGAACTCAGTAGCCTGCTAGGGGATAGGGTGTGTGTAGTTTTAGGAGACGTCAACTGTCGCGGCATAAAGTGGGAAAACAGGACTGCTGATGCTGAAGGAAGGAGGCTAGTTGACTTTGCTGATGAGAACTTCCTCACTCAGTGGGTCAACGAGCCTACACGAGGCGAAAGCGTTCTAGACTTAGTATTCACGACCGAAGACAACCTCGTCACTGGCCTCACCGTTGACGAATCATTGGGCGGGAGTGATCACTGTCTTATTAGGTTCCGTGTGCGCGTCCCTCGGGTGAAGCGTAGTAACTCGAGGCAGTAAGCTCGATCTCCGGCGGGCGAACTTTGTTAGCCTCAGGGATAGCGTAGGAGAGATGGGGTTAGAGGTTGGTGGCGATGTTGAGGGAATGTGGAGTGCATTCCGGGACGAGTTTATGGTGCTGCAGTCTGCTGCCATACCTTCAAAACCGGTCATCCCTGCTTCAACGCAGCCTAAGTGGTTCAATCGTGACATCGCTTCGGCTATCCGAAATAGGAAAGTAGCTTATAGGAGGGCGAAGGCCAATCGTTCCCACGAGAACACTGAAGCGTATGTCCGCCTGTGTAGGGAAGTGAAGGCGAAGGGTAGGCTAGCGAAACGTAACGAAGAACTACGGGTGGCAAGCCTCTGTAAGGGGAACCCTAAGGAGTTCTTCAGTTATGTTAATAGTAGAAAGCCCATTAGAAGCATGTTAAAGGACGGAAGCGGAGTTCTGCGGACCTCCGACGCGGACATCGCTAATGTGCTTAATGAGTACTTTGCGGGAGTGTTCACCAGGGAGGATACCCGCGTCATCCCCGAGCCAGGCGTGAGGCACGAAGGTGCTGGCCTGAATAGTGTTAGATGTACCGCGGCAGTCGTTGCCGATAGAATAGACAAGCTGAGCGCGTTTAAGGCTCCTGGGCCAGACCAGTTTCTCCCCAGAGTGTTGCGAGAAGTGCGCGACCAGGTGGCTCCCCACCTGGCTACAGTCTTCAACAAATCGTTGGAGATGGGCCAGGTGCCTGGTGACTGGAGGGAAGCCAACGTGACCCCTATCTTTAAGAAAAGGGATCACGAAAGTCCAGGGAACTATCGTCCCATTAGTCTCACTTCAGTTGTAGGTAAATTATTAGAAGGGATAATAGCTGATAGGATCGTTGACCATTTGGATTCGTACAAGCTGCTTGGGGACTCCCAACATGGGTTTAGACGGCATAGGTCGTGTCTCACCAACTTGCTAGAGTTCTTCCAAGTCATGTTGAGTGAGTATGATAAGAGTAGGGCGATTGATATACTTTATCTCGACTTTCAGAAAGCCTTTGATAAGGTACCTCACCGCCGGCTAATGGCGAAAGTGCGCGCGCTGGGTATCGGTGGGGAAATAGGTAGGTGGATTGAAAACTGGCTGAGGAATAGGCGGCAGAGGGTTGTAATTAAAGGGGCTAGTTCGGGTTGGGCCTCGGTCACTAGTGGGGTTCCTCAGGGTTCCGTTTTGGGGCCACTGTTGTTTGTCATTTACATAAATGATATCGACGGTGGCATCGTCAGTCGGATCGCCAAATTCGCTGATGACACAAGCTTGGGGCCAATGTTGGGACGCCCGTAGCGATCGAGCAACTGCGTGCGGACCTAGGTAGGATAGGAGAGTGGTCCGAAAAATGGCAGATGCCGTTTAACTTGGGTAAATGCAAAGTGATGCACATTGGCTACGCCAATCCCAAGTCGGACTACTCGATGTTGGGTAGTAATATCGAGGTGACTGATTTAGAAAAGGACTTGGGTGTGCTAATTAGCAGCGACCTTAAGTTTACGAAACAGTGTGTAGAGGTGGAAAGAAAGCCCAGAAACTATTCCTATTGGGTTATATCAGGAGGCAATTTCAGTTTCGGAACAAGGAGATTGTGCTCTCACTGTACAATTCCCTTGTTCGGCCGCACCTGGAGTATGCTGTGCAGTTCTGGTCGCCCACCCTCAGGAAAGATATTGAGAGGGGAGCGAGTGCAGGCGAGGGCCACAAAGTTAATCCCTTCCGTTAGGCATATGGGCTACAATCGACGGTTACGCGCCCTGAACTTGTTTTCGCTTGAAACTCGGAGGCTGCGCGGTCAACTGATCGAGGTTTTCAAGCTCTTACGCGGGTTCAACGATGTCGATTTTAGAAGTGTTTAGTTTAAATGATAACCCAACTCGCAACAATGGTTGGAAGTTGGATTTGAAATGGTTTAGGACTAGTGTGTGTGGAATTACTTTACGTATAAGATCTGTGACACATGGAACAGGTTACCTTCGGAAGTTGTGAACAGTTCCTCTGTGGATCAGTTCAAGAAAAGGTTAGACCAAATCTTGCACACTATTTGAGTGTGTACAAAATTTTCTTCTGCACCCGTTGCCATTGGTACCTCCTCGGTATGGGCCGCAAGGCCTTTTGAGGTACTTCTTTTCCTTAGCAACTCTACCCCTCTCTCTAAAATGTATTTAGTTATTTTTAATCAAGATGACGTTACATAAGCTTCGGCCAATAACTACAGTAAAAATTATTAAATACATTTTCGGTAATTTTGGAAAAAAAAAAAAAAAAATTCTGACTACTTTAAAAGTTTTGCAAGTGATGTTAAATACTGTGTCGGAGCTTATTTGAAACCATTTTCGGTTGAAATAAATCAATAGTTTTACAGTGTATTACTTTTATTGTGTTCTGTAATCCGATTTAGTTATTCGGTGAAGTTCTAAGCTCTTCCCGGGTACAATTACGACCACTGATAATAATACTAATAATAATTGTACTGTACTAAATCTTAGATTACACCGGTCTGCATGCAAATTTATTTCTTTATTTAGAGTTGTGATTCTGAAGCAGTTTGCTGCGCTGAATTAAAAAATGCTACCAGTTTTTTTCTATCACTCACAGTTTTAAAGTTATTAGCAAAACAATTTTGGGGCGTTTTGTAATTTTTTACCTTTTTTATCTTTAATTAATTTCGTTTTTTCATATTTTTCAGATAGATAATTCTAACATTACGTCTTTAAAATTTTAATAATGGCTTCTAGAGGATGTATCCATAGTCCAGACATATTTTGTTATATTGTGGTAGGTATGTTGTTGTAAACAAAGGACAAATGTAACGACCTTCATTAAGAGAGCTTATCATGCTTATTTTGGAATTAAATTAGGAGATCAAGACAAAAGTTGGGCTCCACACAAGGTTTGTCTTACGTTGTTGCGGCACTAAGGAATTGGAGCAAAGGTAAAAAGAAAAGTTTGCCATTTGGGATCCCTATGGTATGGCGCGAGCCTAGAAACCATACCGACGACTGCTACTTCTGTTCTTGCAATGTTAAAGGTTATAATGCAAAGAATAAAGAGAGCCTTCAATACCCAAGTCTTCCATCTGCAATAAGGCCGGTACCCCATGGTCCAGAAGTTCCTATTCCCTGCCCACCCGAGAGTCTGGATCAATACAATTCAGATTCTGATTCAGCTCCAAATCCAGACAATGATGATGTTTATGAACAGCCAACAGCTGACCGAGATCCTCCTAAACCATTAACCCAAGCCGAACTAAATGACTTAGTCAGGGATTTGAATCTGCCTAAGGACTCTGCAGAACCTTTGGGGTCTAGATTGCAGGAGAACAATTTATTGGCATCCGACACATACTTCGATTGGCACAGAAATCGTGAGAAAGACTTCGTGCCTTTTTTCGAAGAAGATGGTCCCTTGGTATTTTGCAAGGACATCACAGGATTAGTGTGCAAGCTAGGCATCGAATACCAAACCAGTGACTGGAGGTTGTTTATAGATTCCTCTAAAACCAGTCTAAAAGGAGTGTTACTGCACAACGGTAACAAATATGCATCAATCCCAGTGGCCCATTCTACTCATTTAAAAGAGACCTATGATAACATGAAACTGCTTCTGGAAAAAATTCAGTATCAAAATCACATAGATATTGTGTGGGGATCTCAAAGTCCTTTGCATGTTACTTGGGCAGCAATCAGGATACACTAAGATGCCATGTTTCACCTGCGAATGGGATAGTCGAGCACGTGACCAGCACTGGAAGAGGAAAACTTGGCCTCCTAGAGAGAATCTTACCCCAGGATCAAAGAACATTTTACATGAACATCTAGTGAACCAAATAAAATCCTCCTACCACCCTTGCACATTAAGTTAGGCTTGATGAAGCAGTATGTCAAAGCATTGAATAGAGAAGGTGAGTGTTTCAAGTACATTTGTTCAAAATATCCAAAGATTAGCTACGAGAAAATAAAGGAAGTGTTTTTATAGGTCCTCAGATTAGAAAGTTATTGACAGACGATCATTTCCTGAACACAATGATCATTAAAGAAAAAGAAGCATGGCTTGGTTTCAAAGATGTTGTTGAAAACTTCTTGGGAAACTACAAAAGCCAAAATTATGAAAGACTGGTGGAAAATATGCTTAAAACGTTTTGCGCCTTAGGCTGCAACATGAGCCTGAAAGTTCACTTCTTATTTTCGCATCTTGACCGTTTTCCCGAAAATCTCGGAGATGTCAGTGAGGAGCAAGGGGAACGATTTCACCAGGACATCAAAACCATGGAAAGAAGATATCAAGGAAGATGGCATACAAGATGGAGGCGACTCACCTTTAAACAGCGACCCCATATAAAAATGGGATTAATTATGCTGAGGAAGAAGAAGATGGCATACAAATATGATGGCGGATTACTGCTGGTGTCTGCAACGAGATCAGCCTAACGCACAGCATAAGAAAACATCAAAGAAGCACCGGTTTAGTCGTCATTAATCAGATCTACTGTACCTTCGTAGTTTAAGTCTTTGGAATAAGTCCTGAAATGTTTGCAAGTAAAGAAGGTAAATATATTTTGTTTCTTTCAGTTATTTTTTTATTCTTTCATAAACAAGCAATATGCTTGTCCAAGAGCTAGGAGCTATTTAATTAGGTTTTACTCTATCACCTAAAGATTTCGTGCTACAAGGGGTGTTGTAATACCTCATCTGTCCCCAAATGTTAACCACCCATTGATGGGAGGGGAGAGAGTATTTTGCTGGGAACGGGACTGGTTGTTATATATATTTACCCTACATTATTATGTAAGTGTTACTGTAGTCTATAACAACAAAATTTATGGTTTAGCGTGTGCAATCCAATGTTGGTCTCGATAAGATGGTTCACATTTGGGGATAAATGGGGGATTTATGACACACCCTGTAGTAAGAAAACCATACGTGATAGGGAAAAACTAACTATATTTTTTAGATCAGCGCACTCAAATTATATAGAATCACCAACTAGTTTGTAAAAATCGATCGACAAGTTTTCAAATGTGTACTAGTGTTATTAGTGCGAGAGTAATATTTAATAACAATTGCACTGTATGGATACTACATACAAGCTATATCCACCGTATCACATAATACAAGGTGATTTTTTTATTCGAGAACCCTTACTAATAGCTTTCATAGTGTGCCATGGTTCTCGAATAAAAAAAATCACCCTGTACTTTGGACTTTTTACAGCGTTCACAAACGCCACTTTAATTTTTTAACGTGGCTTATGAAATAAACAATCACGTGGGCTTCTATAAGTCTCATATTAATACCAAATGATCATCTTAAAGGATTCAGTACTTTCTTCAAATACATTAATATATTCACAATATATTCTAATCTGGAAACTTTTTATGCCTAATTAATTAATGAGATTCAGTTTACTTATTACGTAAGAGAAGGGAACATGGCAAGTAATAATAATAATAATAATAATAATAATAATAATAATAATAATAATTAGTGTTTCATTATTTTACATAATTTTAATAAAATGATCAATTGTATATTTAGTAGAAAATAAATGATGCTTAATAAAAATAGAATTTAGGATAAAATATTAAACTAAAAGTACCCTACTTAATCAAATTAGCCTAATAAATGCAAAAAACTTCACTTTTTTCTACGTGAAGGTCAAAATATGATAATAAAAACCCACTCTAATAGACAGAGTTTATTTCCACAACAGTTTCGATGCCCACTGGCATCCTCTTCTGTATCCACCCGAAGAGGATGCCAGTGGGCATCGAAACTGTTGTGGAAATAAACTGTCTATTACAGTGGGTTTTTATTATCAAATTAGCCTACTTTAGATAGTTCATTATAAAATGAAAACTTAACTGCTATGATAATAATGGCAGTAGTGAACTTATACATCAGTAGGAATTAATGAAGTACTTTCTTCAGTGATTTCCGAAATACATTTGGTGAAGCCTTTCTAATATTTATGCGAATTGTATTCCATACATCTACTCCTTTGAAAGGGAGTGCATTTCCCGCAGTTTTCACTGTAACGTTTGGTTTGTGTATAGAATCTCTCGGGAGTCTAGTGTTATAATGATAACGAATTTGATGGATGGGTGATGTATGTTGATTTTTAGTGATAACGTTGAATATATTGACAGCATACTCTCAAACATACACTTCTCCTTCTATTCCTCATTACGCACGCATGCATCTTACACACTACACAATCTTTTCAAAAAAAAAAAAAAAAGTGGCATAGGTTCTAAGAGTCATGGAGACCTTGATTTCGGCTCCCCTTCTCCTTCCGTGAGAGGGGGCATTTATGCGGGCATTCGCCCTTGACCCTCTCCTTTCTACATAAAAACAACACTGAATTTGTATAAGTCATTTAGTTTTTAAATATTTAACTCTTTAAACAATGGGGAAGTGTGACTTCGTCTGTTATCATTATTCGAAAGGGTTCGCAGACATTTTTTATGAATGACTTCCAAAGGGTGTTTGATATGTTTCTTTGATCTACCCCATGTTGTAATGCAGTATAATAAATGTGGATGGATGAAGGAATAATATAGGGTAAGGAGTGCGTTTTGAAGAAGTCTTTTTTAGTTTAAATATTATGAATAGAAGTCGCAATGATTTGGATGACTTTTGAACTTTATTATTTTCGTCTAAATTTAATGCCAAGCACTTAAACTTCATTCACCCTCGTGAGAGTAGTATCCCCAATTTTTATTTAATAGTTTGTATTTATACGTTTCGTGGTAATAATCATACAAGATGACTTTGTCAGGTTCAGTAAAAATTTATTAGCACGCATCTAGGAATGTACCGATATCGCTTTTTAGCCGATAACCGATACCGATAATTAAAAATAGTATCGGCCGATAACAGATATCGATATCCAGCTAGGGTTTATTAGTTTGTCATATTTTTGTAACATATTCAGAATTTATTTTCTGTGTTGAAAATTTGGCAACAAAGCAATAATCCTTTTCATTAAAGATGGCAACATTGCCTTAGATGTCGTAGTTTTGTTTGTTATACAATTGGACTGCGGGCCTATGTTGGGCTTAGTAAATGTGTTTTTAACCAGCTAGCTGGATTAATATTGTGAGCTATGACTACAAGATAGTTTTTGGTTTTCTAAGCTTTATATATATTTCTCAAAGGATTTACACTCGTTTGGTTGGCTGTTTGAAAAGAAAATTGGGTAAAACTTATGTGCTACATTTCTTAGGACCGCCCCAGTGATGGCGAACCTATGACACGCGTGTCAAAGGTGACACGTTGCTGTTTTTTTGTTGACACGCCTAAACTGACATTTTTATCGTCCAAAAGTTAAACAAAAACTATAAAGAATGAAAATCGACCAAATCAAGAGACGTTTTTAATTTCATCTAATTAAATAGGAAATGATTATATATATTTTTTGTAAATAAACATCCAATTCTCTATATTTGATGGCTATTTAATTACATATTACTGTGGTTGGATTTGAATTGAAATAAATTACCATTATAAATAGTATAAAATTAAGCATTAATTTTGGCTGGCAACTCTGAATTATATATTCATAATTCAGAATTGGCAACCCTGATTTCTTCTTTCTCTGTCTTTAGTCGAGCCATGGCGTCGTTTTACACGGGCATTTTGATTTAATGAGTCTAATTAAGTCATTATTAATCACTGTTGTGTAGTGTTATGTTTCATTATTAATTAATATTAAGTGTTATTGATATTATTGTGTTGGAAAATGAAAATTTATCTCCATTAACATTATTAACTGTGGTACCGTTGAAACTAATTAGGCCTAACGTTAATTCATCGTTTTACTTGTTCTAACATCCATTTGTCACATTAAATATTTGTGTTAACGATTTTGAATTGCTATTGTTTTTTAATATTTCAGCCTTATCATAATGGCGGAATCAGTAAACAAAAAAATAAAATTGTCAAAGAAAGGAGGCGGGAGTTTCCAAGATTGGTGGACTGAAAAATATGGCGTTATTGATACGAACGACAAAGCTCTATGCATCCTGTGTAGTGAAACAGTTGTGAGCAGAACTTGGAATGTGAAAAGGCATTTCGACACTAACCACCAGTGGCTTCTAGAAAAAAGTGGGCAAGAACGTAAAGAATATATATTGCGAATGTTAAAAGATAAACAGTCTCAATCAGACAATTTACTTAAATTTGTAAGTGGGCCTTCAAATTTAGTGTCTGCAAGCTTCAGTATTTCACATACTATTGTCCAGCATGGAAACTCACTTAGTGATGGAGATTTGGTTAAGGAAGCTTTTATGAAATGTGCACCATTTTTATTTGATGACTTTCAAAATAAAGCAGCTATTATTCAGCGTATTAATGAATTACCAATTAGTAGAAATACTATTAAAGACAGAGTGATGAAGATGAACTCTGATATAGAAAATCAAGTGAAAAAAGACTTAAATGCATTTGATTTCTTTTCTGTCTCGATGAGACCACCGATGCTACGTCATCGGCTTGATTAGTTATTATTGCTAGATATCCCAGTGGCAATGCAATATATGAGGAATTACTTGTTAGAAAATTTGCCTCTGAATACACCAGGAGCAGATATATGTGAGGTTGTTGTTAGAATGCTTCGTGATAAACATATAGATATGTCAAAAATAGTGTCAGTTACGACAGGTGGTGCCCCAAATATGGTTGGACGAAATGTTGGATTTGTGAAACATTTTACAGAAACTGTTGGTCATCCGCTTGTATGCTTTCACTGTATTATACATCAAGAGGTATTGTGTGCAAAGGTAGGTTTAAAAGAAGTTAATGATGTAATGGCAGTTGTGACAAAAATAGTCAATTTGATAGCTTAACGGGCTTTGCACAAACGAGAATTTATGTCACTGTTAAATGAAACTTTGTTCTCAACTTTGAATAACATCAAAACGGATAAGAGAAACAGATTGGTTGATGATGTCAGTGCTGCTTGTGTAGCATTAAAATGTACGAATTACACACCTGCTATAAAAGAGCTTTCTTCAAGAGTACAGCAACAAAGAAGTCACTAAATAACAGGTAAAATTGTAGTTTTTATTTTAAAACATTTTATTGTAATTTATTTTTATTTTTCCTGTATTGTTCAAATGAGCTACAATAGATAGTTTTATTATTATAAATGCGATGTTCCTTTGGTAACAGTGATCGTTTATGTATGTGACACGCCACTTGAATATGATCACGAAAATTTTTAACTTTTGACACCCAGGGTTGAAAAGGTTCGCCATCACTGACCTAGGCTATGATTAAAATAAAATAAAAGGCTATGATGAAAAAATAACGAGTTATATGAAGTGATAAAACAATAAAATATTGGAAATTTCATCTCCTAAATAGTCTTTTATTCATAATTTTGGAAAAATCAAGCTTTTGAAATATCGGCCGATACCGATACTGTTAAAAATCTACCGATATATCGGTACATCCCTACACACATCCATTTATACACATACTTTAATTGCCTGTTCGTCTCATTTATCAGAAAGTCTAAATTATGATGGGAAGAATTAAGTATGGTATCATCTGCATATTGTACACAATTTAATGTAGTTGAGAGATGAAAATCGTTGACATGAATTAGAAATAGTAATGGCCCAAGAATAGATCCTTGCGGGACCCCACGAGTTAACATCGCCTTGTCGGGTAAATTACCTTTTAATCTAATGCATTGATGACGAGTTTGTCAGATACGATTTGGACCAATTGAGGATATTTCCTCTTATTGCGTATATGCGAAGTTTATTCAATAAGATTTCATGTGAAAGTTTAGCAAATGCTTTTGATAAGTCGAGTAAGAGCAAGACAGGGTGTTACTCGCTGTTTAGGTTCTGACAACCATTTTCTAATAGATGTTTTTGGCATCTTCCGTTGTATGCCCACCTTTAAACCCAAATTGTGTTTTAGTTAAAATATCGTATTTGATTAACAATATAGTAAGTTTATCGTATATGATTTTTTCAAATACTTTACTTAAAGTTGACAATACGGAATTGGGGCGATAATTGAATAGCATGTTTGAGTTTCCCGACTTAAATACAGGGCATACTCCGACTTCCTTTAGACTATCAAGAAATATATGAAGTGTTACTGATTCATTCATTAGTTTACTGAGTGTTATTGCAATTTCATCCGACACCAATCTATACATTTTTACTGGAATCGTATTTATGCCAGAATCTTTATTTTCAGATATTTTATCGCAAACGAGATATCGTTTGATATAATTGGATCAAAGAAAAATAAGTTGTTGTTTTAGGGGTGGATGGGGGGGGGGGCGGGCATATATTGCCGGCATTGAAAAATAGTGTAACATTTTATTTAAGTTGTATTCTTCTCCTGAATAAGTTTTTGTTTATTCGTTTCATCATTTAGAGACGACAGTATTAATAGAACTTGAGGGACTCAATATAACTGTCTAATCCAGTTACGAGTGGATTCAATCCAACCCAATTAATCAGTGATGATAAAATAAATTAAATAAATAAATAAAGAAATAGAGTAATGAGATATATATATGTGTGTGTGTGTGTGTGTGTGTGTGTGTGTGTGTGTGTGTGTGTGAACTTCAATGTGTGGAAAATTCGAAATATGAGCCTTACCCGAAATAAGCCTCATGCCTTTAGAAGACCGAAGAATAAAAGCCATTTTTCAATTCAAAAGAATTCTCAACAATTCCATTGTACAGAATGGCGTTTCACTCCCATTCAATTATATATATATATATATATATATATATATATATATATATATATATATATATATCGAAATGTCATTTAGGTAATTTAATAGATAACCAAATTGGCTTCAAATCAGTACAATATATTTTAAAAATATTGGCGAAGAAATGCTAAATATTGCTAAATATTAAAGCCTTTCTAAAGTGTACGCAAAAAAGTTTGATGCCAAGCCTAAGTGTGCCATAGAGTCGCAGAAAAAATTTGTTTACGTACGACAAATTACGTAGTCACGTAGGCAAGTGGCCTGAAGGTCTTAGCCTACTCTTTAATGTAATATTGTCGTGTTTGTTCGTGGTAAGTTGTTTTATTGCGTTGTATGCGTCGCTCCAGTCTGCTGTTCGTTGTTCTGTAAAATGCTACGTTCACGGTATGGTTTGGAGTGAATCAGACAAGTCAGATAAAGCTCTGTATAAAGAAAAAAGTTACTTCGTGAGCCAAAACATAAGTGGATCTCTTAAAACACTGTACATTATTTGTTGGCAAAGCAAATGTCTACAAGCAACACTGCAAGGCGACTTGGAAGTGTTCGGCTACGCTCTGTCGCCTGGCAGAAAACAATATTGTCAACGAATTGATCTGCAGCCAGGAAAATGCACCAAGCACTAGTGTTAGCTCCCGACGAATTTTCATTCACAGAAAACAGACTTCCCCACAGCCTTTTATACGTAGAAATATTATCTCCTATTGTCTCAAATCACGCAAAAAAGACGTTTTGAATAACATTTCTTCTATATAAAGAAGTTATATATCACTAAAAGAAATTTTATTATCTGACGAGAAGCTCTGATAGCCAAAAGAAGGAAAAACTTCTTACAGAATGCACCCTCAAAAAGAAGTTATGAGTTCTAAATTTAGGTTTTATTTTGAGTGTTCTATGTAATACCCTAGTGACACTGTCTTTGGAACAAGGCACAATACTTCCAAGAATTCCCATCGTGCAATTCCCGTTTCTTTCAAAAAGGAGTCCCATTTGCTCGGAGTGTTCACACTGGTTTTGCTGACTTTAATAGAATTCTCAAGTCACACTTATATAATATATTTTTCACAAACATTTCATGTAAACAGATTTACTTTTTTGTTGATAAACATAAATTACAACTGTACCAAGTAATTTCACGTACATGTACTGTAGGGAGAGTTGCTACTATTTACTAATATGTTGTTTGGAGCTATGCCAGAATTTGTTTTTTGTACCTTCAATCGAAAATGGAACGAGAAATTCCTAAAAAAGAACTAAGAATCAGTAATATTTGTTTAAAAAACATTTACACTGTCAAAGGAATTCCGAGAAAACGCGTCATTTGAAAAAGGAATTCCACAAAATATGCAAAGTGTGAACGCAGTTTCACAAACATCTATCTCACCACGATTCGTACAGCAGATATCAAAATTTGATTTGAACTTAGGAGGGCCACGAGCCTGACCCGCGCGCGGCGATGAGGGATCGACGCGGGAAACTCGCACCAGATCACGAAAAAAAACTGTTTCAAGAGAGTAAAGGCGCGTATCTATCGGTAGCAATGAAGGTGCGATACGACAAATATAAAACTAAAAGCCTTCCGAAACATTTCCGCCCCAAACAGTTTGTCAACAACATTTGGTTTTCCGATGAGCCATTATGCCCAACTATACCAAAGAAATGGAAAATGGGTTCTTAGGTAATATATGCACATAAGAAAATTATTTGCATATCAAAAAGATAAGTGATTCCGCTTTTACTTTGTTCATCCTTTCCGAAACGTCAGTAAGTAATAACACTCAACTATCCCGCATATCATAAAACAGATTTGCACATGCTTAAACGGTACACTTAAAGTCCTACTTTAAAAGGAAATTCGGTGAAGAACTGTAACCCGAACGAGGTATAATAAGGGCTATGTCGTGGTATACAGGGTGTCCATAAGTCTGTTCTCATAGGAAAATTTATTTTAAATTAAATTTACAAAAGTAATACATCAGAACTAAAACAAATGTTCAAATTGATGTCTTGTTTTGGGACCTTATTTCTGGTGCGGGTAGAATAACACAATGACTAATCACAATTTGAACATTTGTTTCAGTTCTGATGTATTACTTTTGTAAATTTAATTTAAAATAAATTTTCCTATGAGACCGGACTTGTGGGACACCCTGTATGTGTAATTACTCATCATAATAACTTTCTCGAGGGCAATCTACTCGGAATTAAAGCTTTCCAGACCTCATGAGGCCTCTATGAAACAATAACCTCTCACTAAAATATATAAATTCTGGACTGTAAACGTTATATTACATCGTTCCAGACGCTTTTAAAACGAGATCTGCTCTCATCTATAGCCTCATTCGACCAGGTTTCTACTTTCTTCAAAATGACACCTCTGATCATAAGCCTCCATCTTACGAAGCAATTACTGTTCTTAAGGATCAGTTTTTGAAACCTGTCTTCGGAGAAAATCTTCAAAAAGCTGCTCAGATTCGGCAGGTTGAAATTTGTGAAAACTTAATTCAAAAACAGGAAAACCGTCAAAATGGATGAGCCAACGGAATTTCAGTTTAAAGCTTACATTACAATTTCGTGTTTTCACCGCTTCGCTGACGGTTAGACAGGCTAAACTACACAAAAGAACGCAGCCGTGAAAATTTTGAGCTTAACATTGTGTCAACATTTCTGAATCTGGTATCTCCCAAAACCTCCTCACCCCCATTCATGCAACTTGGGGGCTAACCCCCTCCCCATTACCCCACCCATCCCCCATTACCCCCACCCTTCCCCCATTACTGCCCGGGATAAACTTCACAAACAGACAAACAGACAGGCTAAACTACAGAAAAGAACACAGTCATGAAAATATTGAGCTTCACATTGCCGCCCGTAATACAATTTCTGAATTTTTTTCTCACAATTTTTTCTCACAATTTCTGAAAGTGTGACGGACGGACGGACGGACAGCTCTCTTATTATAGTATAGATTGTAATGACCTATTAGTGTTACAATATGCTTTACCCTTCAGCAGCTCCCCAAAACACATGCAGAAACACAAAAATTAAAATCCCAAAATCTGACAGAAAAAGTTTGAATTCCAGAAATATGCGTCACTTTCATTTTTTTTTTTTTTAATGGTGGCTTCGCACAGGAAGTTTTTTCCAAAAATGCAAAATATAAATGAAGGTAAATGAAATATTTAACACAGTGAAATTTGAATGGTATATTTTAGAATTAATGTACTTTACAGTACTATAGTGTAACCAACCACTAAGCAAAATCTAAGTTAAAATATGCGATCGCAGACAGTAGAAATGAGAGGTGAAGCTCAAATAGCCAAAAACAAGTCACTTTCGATTATCATAAAAATGTGAGCATCAATCAGCCCTACAAAAATAACACTTTCATTAACTGTAAAAATTAGGATGATAATTTTATAAAATTCACACACTTCACTCCAGAGACCATCAATGCTGAAAATATTAAGCTCCAAACTGCCAAAACTTGAACTAAAAAAAAAAAACTAGTCACTAGTTTTTAATAATATAATTTGTACAGTAGCTAAGCATCGCATCATTTCTCCGAAAATGAAAAATCTACAATGGCAGATATTAGATAATCTATTTATTACACTTTACGACAACATAAACACCGACAGATAATTCGCCTCCACCTGCGGTCGGTTCACTAACTCCTTCGATAATGGGTTTTAAAAATCGTTATTACAATTTTATCGGAAAAGGGATTATAAGTACTCGACGTTTTAAAAAGAATAAAATATAATTTACATGCCACGACAACCTGTAAAGTCTCTCCTCTCGGAAATCTGCGACACAATTCATGCAAAGATCCTCGTTATGGAATATTAGACGTTACGGTGGCAGCAGTGCCGCTTCTCGCCTCAAATAGGATGGAAGCAACCACGTTTCGCGGTGTCGAGTCGAAATGGGACACGTTCGTTTTCGGATCAATTACCATGATTGGATCGACACTTCATTATGTTCTTGGGGTCAACAATCCCCAATGTTTTGGTGTTGTTGGTGCGTGGGTATATATTTTGTTTTAGGAGGTTATGGAGTGGGTGACCAGACGGAATCTTTTCTTTATATCAGTAAAATTAATTTCATGATTTTCACTAACAAGCAAAATGTAATTTTGATGAAATGACCGTTTCATCAATTGTATTAAAAGTGTAAAGTAACGAAATTTCTCGGAGTAATGCTTGATAAGGACTTACAATAACTATTGAAAGAACGCATAAATTACCTCTAAAAAGGCTTGTAGGAACGTTGAAGTAAAACAATGTCAAAATCTTGTTTTTCTTTACTACATAACGGAGGCCTACTGCCAGGGCCGCCGAGAGGGCGGGGAAGCCGGGATAAATCCCCTGGGCTCGAACCTCTAGGGGGCAATTAATTAAATAACAGAGAGGAAATATAATTAATGAACATACATTTTATAGAGATTATCATAGTCAAACTGAAACAGATAAAATATTATCCGCGGTCCACCAATGCCCAAGACCGACTGACAAGTCTGGGAACCATTGTAATTGAAAGCCAGTTAGCCCGTACTTTAAATTTCATCAGAATTATTTACCACTTTGCTAGAGAAAAGGCAAAAAACGTACACTTCTAATTATGAAAATCTTGCAGTGAACAATTGTCTTGCCTGCATGGATTGCTACTGCATTTGTAAATTGTGTGGTAATACAATTAATATAATTGATTCGAAAAATAAAATGGTCATTTTCTTCCGAGTTGTTTATTCATACTGTATGTTTTGAAAAGGGACTTGGACATATAATCAGTTTGCTCGTTATGTATACAAAAAACATTCATAATAAAATACTGAGTAAACAGGGGGACCTATATACCAATCCTTCCCCGGTTCCTGTGGCAGCTCTCGGCGGCCCTGCCTACTGCACATCTGCATCAGGAAAGCGTGCTAACATCGACTCAAACAAGATCTTTTATTATTCATAAGCGATGTTAATTTATAATTCCATACGAGTGTGCGTTCTTTAAAGAGTTGAAAAACCACATTCAGGACATTAAAAACAAATGTACGCAAGACTTAACACGCTTAGGGTACTAACAGGCACAAACTTTTGGACACCAGCAGGAAACATCATCACTCATATACAAACAATATATTCGCTCAGTTATGGACTATGCTAGCCCATGCTGGGCACCCATTATCTCAAACATACACATAAACACCTTACAGACAATACAAAACAACGCACTTCGTATCATTACAGGATGCACTCAACACCAATAGAACACTTGCATACAGAAACAAAAATACTGAAAGTTAGGGAACATTTAGACATGAGGGGAACACAATTCATGGCAGCAGCGACAACTATCCCACAACACCCTTGCCACTACATGTACATTGTACAATCATGCACCAACACCTCGCACCATTAAGGTAACACCAGAGAGACATTATAACCAAGTACTCCATTCCATACCACGCCCCACAGACATCACACAGTACAGAAAACACATACACACACACACCTAACCCACAAAGCACTGACACGACTCGGTCCGAATGCGGTCCTAGGTGCGGTCCATTAACAGGTCAGAGATCAGCCTGAGCAGATCGGATCGAGTTAACTTAGCACGATTCCGATGTGGACATCACCCCAACTTACAGACATATAAACACAGACTAGACAACTCCATAGACGACACCTGCCACCTGTGCCAGGACACACCACAAACAATTGAACACATTATGACACTGTACCGCTCTAGCACAACAACGAACACAACATCACTAGTGCGCTGAACCTCTGGTCCACTCCGGAGAGAGCGATCGGTTACCTGCGTGCCGCCGGCTTGCTCGATCAGGGTGGCTGATCGGCTAAACAACAACTATATTGAAGATCAAAGATATCAAAATTTATATTTATTTATAAATACCTGAAAAAAAACCGTCTTCAATTTACATTAGTTTAATATATTTCGTAGCTCATCAAAACAATCACTAGTATCTAACTAGTAGTAAAAATTAGCAAGCTACCCCTCATGTTAAATTATTTTCAACCCAAAATTCATTTATTGGATCTAAACTATGGAATTATTTAAGTAATGATGTTAAATTAAAAGTAATTCAAATTTAACCGCGTTAAAAATAGAAATTTCTTTTAATAGATGAATACTGATCAATCTTTGTAAAACCATCATTTACGATTTAATATATATATATATATATATATATATATATATATATATATATATATATATATATATATATATATATATATATATATATAAGGGGGTTCTAAGCTCGTGCTCTTGAGTGCTCTTTGTGCTCGTTTGTACGTGCTTGTTCCTGGAGGTTTCACGTGCGCCCTCCCGGCCCTAGCACCCAAGGATGATGGGGCTCGACCCTGCAGTCCTTGTCATCCTTGGTCTTTTTCCACTTCGACTGTCCCCTCCACCCTTTCTTTTTCCTCTGTCTTTCCTCTCACTTTTTTTTTTTTTCCGCTGAGATATGCCCTTTAAATAGAGGCGAATCGGTTCTTCCTGAACTAAAAAAAAAAAAAAAAAAAATATATATATATATATATAATTCAGTGCATTATTTGTTTGGTTTCAAATAGTTAACTATCACAATTCATTGTTTCTTTTGAACTTGTTAAGATTTTTAGATGTGAAATACCCTTTGTTTTACAAATTATGCCAGTCAACACTAATAACCCCCTATTTTTAGTTTATGACGTAACAGCTACAATTATTTAACTTCATATATTCGCCATGACATTAATAACTAATTATTTTACGTGTTTAGTTTTCTTATTCACTAATTAGTCATTGTTTGGTTTTAATATTTTTAATCTTGAGATATTTCCTGCAGCATTGAGCCATACTTCATCACCTTATTTTTATCCATGATTAAAAACTTGAGTAAATTTTCTATATTTATAATGACCAGTGTGCGGTAAAATGTCACAGATAGTAATGACACATGGTAAAACTACCATAGGTCAGGTTAAGTAAACCTAACTAATACTACGATAGATTAATACTAGTATAGTATAGCTAATAATGTATCAAGTTTCAGGGAAACCAGACTACACTTGGTTAAGTGATCGTTTTAGATTGATTAGTATTTCCCACGTGACCAATTTCGGCCAATCACGATGTTTGTAACAAATTTCGAAATTGTCAAAAGCACTGGTTCCCGCCAAACTTAATATACTATAGGTAAATATAAGTTTTGCGGGAAACTCATATATATATATATATAATATATATATATATACTGTATGTATATATATATATATATATGAGCCACAATTAGCAAAACAGTGTACAACACGATACTTAAATCTGCTAAGTTTAAGGCATATGTGCCGCGACTACTGCACGCCATCAACGAGAACAATTCAGACCGGCGAGTTGAATTTTGCGAGTGGTTCTCACGCAGATGTCTTGAAGATGAGCACTTCCCCGACACAATTGTATGGTCTGATGAAACAACACTTAAGCTAAACGGAACACTGAATCGGCATAACAGTATTTACTGGGCTTCCGAGAACCCACATATTTCTGTGAAAAGGGCCGTGAACCGACCGGGAGTGACAGCGTGGTGTGGAGTGTAATCCAGAGGACTCGTTGGCCTTTTCCTTCTATAGGATAGTCACCGGCCCTGTGCATCTCGACATGCTACGTGAATCAGCCATACCTACTATCCATCAGCAATACGGCGAGGATGATTTCTACTTTCAACAAGATAGAGCACCACCTCATTACCATTGCGCTGTTAGGGCATGCCTCGATGCCCACTTACCTGGCAGATGGATTGGAGGAAGAGGAAGTGAGGAGTTCCCACCCTGATCACCTCATTTAAGACCTTTAGATTTTTCTGTGGGGTAAATTAAAGCATGAAGTGTACGCAAGAAATCCAAACACACTTGAAGAGGTACGACATGAGATTGAAGAGGCTTGCAGAAATATTTCACCGGAAACCTGTACACATGTATGTAGGTCTGTTTTACGTCGTGCTCAGCAATGCATAAATGCAAGAGGTGGGCATTTTGAACATTTTCGCCAGTTTATTAATATGCTTATTTATTATCCTCCTTCAAAGTGATGTTTCAGCTTCACAGTAAACTTTACTTATATCAAATATGTGAATAAATAAGGACTTTAGTCAACTTCAAGGAGTGTATACATCTTTATGGGACACTCTGTATAGATATATATATATATATATATATATATATAAACAACTGAAGAAATGCTAACAACCCTGGAGGAAAAAACGCTGAGAATTTTAGAAAAATATGCTCCGAAATCACAGCCAAAAGGAAAGAGGAGCTGGCTAGAGAGGCAAAAGAGAAGACTATTCCGCAAAAGAAAGAGAGTGGAGGCGAAGTTAGGTAACTGCAGAGATAATGACAGGAAAGCAATAAAGAAAAACTGGAGGGTATCGATAGGGAAATACAAGCCCTGATTAAGGACCATACAGAGAGGAAGAGGAAAAGGCGGTAGAAGCAATAAAGGAAAATTCAAAATACTTCTATAGCTATGCAAAAAGGAAAACAAAAAGCGCGCCGCTATTGGGCCCTTAAGGACGGGAAAAAATGAACTAACCGACGATCCAAAAGAAATATCTGATACATTGAGAGCTCAATATGAATCAGTTTTCAGTACCCCAAAAAGTGACAAAGCGATACCTGACATAAATGCATTCTTTGAAGAGGAATTGCAAGGAGAGTATATAACAGACTTTGATTTTACACCAGAAGATGTAGCGAGAGCTATAGGACAAATGAAACCACATTCAGCTGCAGGTCCGGACAATTGGAACGCATTATTGATTAAAACTGTAAAAATGAAATAGCTACACCTTTATACTGGATATGGAGAAGATCTCGAGATACTGGAGAAATACCGAGCATCTTGAAAAGAGCAAACATTGTCCCTATATATAAAGGACGGGACAGATCTCAAGCAAAGAACTATAGACCAGCGTCATTGACGTCTCACCTCACCAAAGTATTTGAAAGAATAGTTAGAGAGAAAATTTATGATTTCCTGGAGACACGGGAAAGATTCAACGAAAATCAGCATGAATTCCGATCAGGTAGATCATGCCTATCACAACTAATAGAACACTACAACAATATCCTAGATGCATTGGAAGGCAATGACAACTACGATGTTATATACACAGATTTTGCTAAAGCTTTCGATAAATGTGACCATGGTATAATAGCACATAAAATTAAATATATGGGAATAACAGGCAGTGGGAAAATGGACCTACAACTTCCTCAGAGAAGTCTACAGGTCGTCAAAATTCAAGGTATATCATCACCAGAATCAGAAGTACGCAGCTCAGTACCACAAGGGACAGTACTGTCCCCACTCCTGTTCATTATCATGCTAACAGACATAGACAGCGGAGTAAACAGCAACAGTATAGTAACATCCTTTGCAGACGATACAAAGGTCAGCAGAAAAATCAGCGATGTACATGACGTGGAGGCCTTGCAGAGGGACACGAACAAAATATACAAATGGTCAGAAGACAACAACATGTCATTCAACGCCGAGAAATTTCAGCTCTTGAGATATGGTAGAAAAGAAGAACTTAAACAGACTGCATATTATGCTCCAGATAGACAGGAAATTCAGAGAAGCACGAAAGCGATTGATCTCGGGACAATAATGACAGATGATGCGAAATTCGAAACACAAAATCAGATAGCGATAAATAAAGCAAAAAGAGTCGCCGGACAGGTACTAAGAACGTTCAAGAGAAGGGACAGGACAGTAATGATTCCCCTCCTAAAAACACTGATTATACCAAAACTTGAATACTGCTCAGTTTTGACGTCCCCATATAAAAAGGAAAAACTAATAAACTAGAAGAAACGCAAAGGCATGTCACAGCCAAGATTGATGACTGCAAAGAACTCAACTACTGGGAAAGACTACGTAAACTAAATCTGTACTCACTGGAAAGAAGAGAGAGGTACATCATAATCTACATATGGAAAATGATCGAAAAACTGGTACCAAACCTAAAACTAAACCCAATTACCATTCAAACAACACTGGAAAACAGGAAAGGCAGAATGTGTAGTGTTCCCAAATTAAAGGCCCGACAAGGGACCTCCTCAACCCTGAAGGAAAATAGCTTGGTTGTCAGGGGGCCAAGACTTTTCAACCAGCTTCCTAAGGACCTCAGAAAGTAACGGGGGTCAAAGTTGAAGTCTTCAAGAAAAGACAGGATGCCTGGCTCAGGACAGTACCAGATGAGCCGGGCGTGCCTGGCTATGTACGGTGGAGAGCGCAAGAAAGCAACTCGCTCCTCCACCAGGCCAGACCTAGAGGCGGGGCCACCAGCTTGACCTCCGTGTGAAGAGAGACCAACGCACGAAACAACATAAGGCTCATAAGATATATATATATAGTCTTTGTATTAATACTGTATATTTTATATACTATGCCATTTTTACCCCTTTGGCATTATTACCTATAATCATAATAACCAGCATCCGTAGATGAATGAGTAAGTGAAGACACTGAAGTCGGGTGTTCTAATCCCGATAACAGTGGCCTGAGAGCTGCGCTAGTTTTTGTCCCTCCTCGCTAATTATTATAATGATAATGCATAATTAATAATGACAATTATGATATAATGATGGAACTACGGTTTCATTATGTTAATAATAATAATAATAATAATAAAGGAAAATATTAAAAAATAAGATTATAAACTGTAATAAAATAAAAACTTCAAACCTGTACGTTCCATTTTTAAATTCTATAATCAATACATAATCAAAACTTTTTCTTTGTTAGTTTCGTTAAAATCAATTAGGATTCGATTAGTAAATTTCTAACTAATAAAATTTTATTTTTATTTCAATTAAATGTCTATTTTAGGGCCATGCATTAGGCTCCCCCCCACTCGCTGGTAGTAACCTACCAGGTGATATTAAGAGTAAAAACTAGAATTGCAAAGTTGAAAAACAAAGTGATTTATCCGCAAAATATATTAAAATTATTGGTTCTTTTCCCGCAGATCATTTTGTAACGCGTTCAGTGATCGAGTAGTGATATGTGAGACGTTACTGAGACGTAACTAGACGCTCACACCGCATTACAAAGTGAGCTAACTTATGTATAACACGAAATGTAAAGCGGTCATCTTGAGCATCTAATGGATTCTCAAATGGTAAAACAAGACTTTTAATATTCCTTGTCGGTAGATGACTCTAGCTTTCAACCGCCCAGTTATGGGTATATGATTACTTGAATTTCGCGTTCCCACCGGTGAAATAGCAATCACTAGGGCAATTTGGAGGGTATAACACGCAAAATTTAAGATGCTGGCGGGACGGAGGTTCGATTTCCGCTATTGTTGGTTAAGAACAATCCAGAAGTTAGCGTAATGGGACACATTAGTTGCCTGACTGCTGTGCCAGTTTCTGACCCTCCACTGATTATAATTTATATATTATAACCAATCCAAATGGTTAGTTTAACTCTCGCGATAACTGCGCGTACCATTCCTATATTTTTATTAATAAACTTCAACTGAATTAACCAATTCTTCTGTTAATAAACTCGAACAACTGAATTAACCAATGGAATCTGTTGTCAAATAATTTGATTATATCAACCCGTGAGGCAGGTATGTGTCGACAAGGTGTGTCTTGTCGGGAATTTGGGTCGGAGCGGATAACTGTGGCTGCACTAGAGTCGAACTAAAACGCAAACATTCAGGCAAACGAAAATTATGTTTCTAAGACACAAAAATATCGAGCACACTTGGTAACAGCAGACAAACATTCATCTTTAAACATTTTCAAACTTTCTGAATGAAAAAAAATATGAAAAAAAATCCATTTCTAAAAAAAATGACAATGGTCTAGGAATAGTGACGTCACATCTCCGCATACCGCACCAATAGTATAAACTTCACCACTACAGAAATGCAAAAGCATCTTTCCTTTGGCACAAGTGAACTGTTTACGTGAAAACATCATTTATGAGTCGAATAATAGGTACGAACAAATAAATTAACCTTGAAATAGGTAATAATTTCCATTTGTATGAAAGCTATCGAGAGTTTTCTCAAATTAAATCCTGAAGCCTGA
>JAJOZX010002343.1:600000-675000 GCA_023014485.1 Bathynomus jamesi
ACGCGATAACCACTACACCATGGACTTCACTCTTCCAAATGCCGTAATTCCTCTACATACTCGCAGAAACCAATGCCCCAAGGGGGCACCTCCCGCATGCCGTAACATTATATACATTCAACTGCAAAGAACACGCAGTATAAATAACGTAAAGAACGACGCTTGTATAGGAGATATTCCGCGCAAGACGAGAAAGAGAAAACAACAAATGAAAAAATGAAGTACCACCTGGGAATCGAACCCGGGATCTTCCGATTGCCGGTCAGACGCGATAACCACTACACCATGGACTTCACTCTTCCAAATGCCGTAATTCCTCTACATACTCGCAGAAACCAATGCCCCAAGGGGGCACCTCCCGCATGCCGTAACATTATATACATTCAACTGCAAAGAACACGCAGTATAAATAACGTAAAGAACGACGCTTGTATAGGAGATATTCCGCGCAAGACGAGAAAGAGAAAACAACAAATGAAAAAATGAAGTACCACCTGGGAATCGAACCCGGGATCTTCCGATTGCCGGTCAGACGCGATAACCACTACACCATGGACTTCACTCTTCCAAATGCCGTAATTCCTCTACATACTCGCAGAAACCAATGCCCCAAGGGGGCACCTCCCGCATGCCGTAACATTATATACATTCAACTGCAAAGAAACAGTTGAGTATATAATGTACGGCATGCGGGAGGTGCCCCCTTGGGGCATTGGTTTCTGCGAGTATGTAGAGGAATTACGGCATTTGGAAGAGTGAAGTCCATGGTAGTGGTTATCGCGTCTGACCGGCAATCGGAAGATCCCGGGTTCGATTCCCAGGTGGTACTTCATTTTTTCATTTGTTGTTTTCTCTTTCTCGTCTTGCGCGGAATATCTCCTATACAAGCGTCGTTCTTTACGTTATTTATACTGCGTGTTCTTTGCAGTTGAATGTATATAATGTTACGGCATGCGGGAGGTGCCCCCTTGGGGCATTGGTTTCTGCGAGTATGTAGAGGAATTACGGCATTTGGAAGAGTGAAGTCCATGGTGTAGTGGTTATCGCGTCTGACCGGCAATCGGAAGATCCCGGGTTCGATTCCCAGGTGGTACTTCATTTTTTCATTTGTTGTTTTCTCTTTCTCGTCTTGCGCGGAATATCTCCTATACAAGCGTCGTTCTTTACGTTATTTATACTGCGTGTTCTTTGCAGTTGAATGTATATAATGTTACGGCATGCGGGAGGTGCCCCCTTGGGGCATTGGTTTCTGCGAGTATGTAGAGGAATTACGGCATTTGGAAGAGTGAAGTCCATGGTGTAGTGGTTATCGCGTCTGACCGGCAATCGGAAGATCCCGGGTTCGATTCCCAGGTGGTACTTCATTTTTTCATTTGTTGTTTTCTCTTTCTCGTCTTGCGCGGAATATCTCCTATACAAGCGTCGTTCTTTACGTTATTTATACTGCGTGTTCTTTGCAGTTGAATGTATATAATGTTACGGCATGCGGGAGGTGCCCCCTTGGGCATTGGTTTCTGCGAGTATGTAGAGGAATTACGGCATTTGGAAGAGTGAAGTCCATGGTGTAGTGGTTATCGCGTCTGACCGGCAATCGGAAGATCCCGGGTTCGATTCCCAGGTGGTACTTCATTTTTTCATTTGTTGTTTTCTCTTTCTCGTCTTGCGCGGAATATCTCCTATACAAGCGTCGTTCTTTACGTTATTTATACTGCGTGTTCTTTGCAGTTGAATGTATATAATGTTACGGCATGCGGGAGGTGCCCCCTTGGGGCATTGGTTTCTGCGAGTATGTAGAGGAATTACGGCATTTGGAAGAGTGAAGTCCATGGTGTAGTGGTTATCGCGTCTGACCGGCAATCGGAAGATCCCGGGTTCGATTCCCAGGTGGTACTTCATTTTTTCATTTGTTGTTTTCTCTTTCTCGTCTTGCGCGGAATATCTCCTATACAAGCGTCGTTCTTTACGTTATTTATACTGCGTGTTCTTTGCAGTTGAATGTATATAATGTTACGGCATGCGGGAGGTGCCCCCTTGGGGCATTGGTTTCTGCGAGTATGTAGAGGAATTACGGCATTTGGAAGAGTGAAGTCCATGGTGTAGTGGTTATCGCGTCTGACCGGCAATCGGAAGATCCCGGGTTCGATTCCCAGGTGGTACTTCATTTTTTCATTTGTTGTTTTCTCTTTCTCGTCTTGCGCGGAATATCTCCTATACAAGCGTCGTTCTTTACGTTATTTATACTGCGTGTTCTTTGCAGTTGAATGTATATAATGTTACGGCATGCGGGAGGTGCCCCTTGGGGCATTGGTTTCTGCGAGTATGTAGAGGAATTACGGCATTTGGAAGAGTGAAGTCCATGGTGTAGTGGTTATCGCGTCTGACCGGCAATCGGAAGATCCCGGGTTCGATTCCCAGGTGGTACTTCATTTTTTCATTTGTTGTTTTCTCTTTCTCGTCTTGCGCGGAATATCTCCTATACAAGCGTCGTTCTTTACGTTATTTATACTGCGTGTTCTTTGCAGTTGAATGTATATAATGTTACGGCATGCGGGAGGTGCCCCCTTGGGGCATTGGTTTCTGCGAGTATGTAGAGGAATTACGGCATTTGGAAGAGTGAAGTCCATGGTGTAGTGGTTATCGCGTCTGACCGGCAATCGGAAGATCCCGGGTTCGATTCCCAGGTGGTACTTCATTTTTTCATTTGTTGTTTTCTCTTTCTCGTCTTGCGCGGAATATCTCCTATACAAGCGTCGTTCTTTACGTTATATATATATATATATATATATATATATATATATATGCAAAAACGGAGAAGTAAAAATAAAAATTAAAAGATTATCAGAGAGGCATACAGATTTGTAAGGAAAAAATATCGATTTTTAGCACAAGATGAAATGAATTATAAAAATACAAATTTATACTGGAAATCTGCCCAGGTTTTAACACTGCCCTTTATGGTCAAATTTCGATGTATATAAAAATAAAATGAAAATTAAAAGTTAATAAAGTAGCATACAAGTTTACCAAAGATTTAGCGTTCTACCCTTCTTATCTAAATCTGTTTTGAAGGAATTCAAAACAGGATCGAGTTGAAAAAGACCTTTGCTTATGTTGAAGTTATTTGAAAGTTGGATAATGGCAGACTCAAGAATATTCTATTAACAATGTTGCTAGGTGGAATAAAACTGAAGCATTATTCCAATCAATACAGTGGGATAACTCTGACAAGTGGACAAAAGGGGCGCTAGACAACTGTCCTGTTCTAACGGAATATTGATGCTGTTTTATACGTGTGTGCAAATCCTTTCCCGTCTGACCTATGTAAAAGGAATCACATTGTTTACAACCAATTTTATAGATAATGCCTGAATTATTGGTAGGGCTATTTTTACTATGATATTTTTCACAATATTGTTATATGAAAATACTACATTAATATCCAAAAGTTTAAGTACATTAGCAATGCCTAAAAAGCCCGGGAAAAATGGAAGTACTAAAATATTTTTTGACAAGGTACGAGTGTTATTATTGACACGATAGAAAGTTCGTTTTGCCTTGTTGAGACAAGATTCCATAAACGCAGATCGATAACACAGATCACTTCCAATACCGTTGATTTTTTCCAATTCGGCATCGATGTATTCCGGACGTTAGGATCGCCAGTCCGGAATACATCGATGCCGAATTGGAAAAAATCAACGGTATTGGAAGTGATCTGTGTTATCCATCTGCGTTTATGAAATCTTGTCTCAACAAGGCAAAACGAACTTTCTATCGTGTCAATAATAACACTCGTACCTTGTCAAAAAATTTTTAGTACTTCCATTTTTCCCGGGCTTTTTAGGCATTGCTAATGTACTTAAACTTTTGGATATTAATGTAGTATTTTCATATAACAATATTGTGAAAAATATAATAGTAAAAAATAGCCCTACCAATAATTCAGGCATTATCTATAAAATTGGTTGTAAACAATGTGATTCCTTTTACATAGGTCAGACGGGAAAGGATTTGCACACACGTATAAAACAACATCAATATTCCGTTAGAACAGGACAGTTGTCTAGTGCCCTTTTTGTCCATTTGTCAGAGTTATCCCACTGTATTGATTGGAATAATGCTTCAGTTTTATTCCACTCCAGCAACATTGTTAATAGAAATATTTTTGAGTCTGCCATTATCCAACTTTCAAATAACTTCAACATAAGCAAAGGTCTTTTTCAACTCGATCCTGTTGTTTTGAATTCCTTCAAACAGATTTAGATACGAAGGGTAGAACGCTAAATCTTTGGTAAACTTGTATGCTACTTTATTAACTTTTAATTTTCATTTTATTTTTATATACATCGAAATTTGACCATAAAGGGCAGTGTGTTAAAACCCGGGCAGATTTCCAGTATAAATTTGTATTTTTATAATTCATTTCATCTTGTGCTAAAAATCGATATTTTTCCTTACAAATCTGTATGCCTTTGATAATCCTTCAATTTTTAATTGTTATTTTTACTTCTCCGTTTATTGCATATATATATTATATATGTATATATGGGTATATAATATATAATATATATATATAATATATATATATATACACACACAAACTCAGAATGGTCCCCTGAGAAACTTATATGTTAAACACAGACCATGCATGGAACAAGGAACTCTTCTTGGAAAATTAAATCCACTATAGTCCGAATAAGTAATGGTAAATGACAAATACCATAGTTTTTCTTTTTCATGATGCTAGCCCGACGTGGGCAACGGGTCTCTCGCAAAGAGGTCCCATAATATAGCTTCCCTCACCAGCTATCTGCAAAGCAGACAGGATCCAGCTTTGGGACATGGATCTAGGGTTTAAAGCAAGCCTAGTCCCACTACATTTAGAACCTCTATATAAGTAAGACTCGTTGCATTCACGTCGGATTGAATAAATCAAAGAAAAAGGGGGTAACTATTGTATTTTTAGCCAAAAAAAACAAAACTTAAACCTCAACCGGGACATGAGCGTCCACTTTTCAAGGCACGTAACACGTCCGTTTAATATACACAAACTCAGAATGGTCCCCTCAGAAACTTATATGTTAAACACAGACCATGCATGGAACAAGGAACTCTTCTGGGAAAATTAAATTCACTATAGTCGAATAATTAATGGTAAATGACAAATACCATAGTTTTTCTTTTCATGATGCTAGCCCGACGTGGGCAACGGGTCTCTCGCAAAGAGGTCCCATAAATATAGCTTCCCTCACCAGCTATCTGCAAAGCAGACAGGATCCAGCTTTGGGACATGGATCTAGGGTTTAAAGCAAGCCTAGTCCCACTACATTTAGAACCTCTATATAAGTAAAAGACTCGTTGCGAGAGACCCGTTGCCCACGTCGGGCTAGCATCCTGAAAAGAAAAACTATGGTATTTGTCATTTACCATTACTTATTCGGACTATAGTGGACTTAATTTTCCCAGAAGAGTCCCTTGTTCCATGCATGGTCTGTGTTTAACATATAAGTTTCTCAGGGGACCATGCTGAGTTTGTGTATATTAAACGGACGTGTTACGTGCCTTGAAAAGTGGACGCTCAATGTCCCGGTTGAGGTTTAAGTTTTGTTTTTTTTGGCTAAAAATACAATAGTTACCCCCTTTTTCTTTGATTTATTCAATCCGACGTGAATGCAACGAGTCTTTTACTTATATAGAGGTTCTAAATGTAGTGGGACTAGGCTTGCTTTAAACCCTAGATCCATGTCCCAAAGCTGGATCCTGTCTGCTTTGCAGATAGCTGGTGAGGGAAGCTATATTTATGGGACCTCTTTGCGAGAGACCCGTTGCCCACGTCGGGCTAGCATCATGAAAAAGAAAAACTATGGTATTTGTCATTTACCATTACTTATTCGGACTATAGTGGATTTAATTTTCCAAGAAGAGTTCCTTGTTCCATGCATGGTCTGTGTTTAACATATATATATATATATATGTGTGTGTGTGTATTATTTATTTTTTATTTTTTTATTTTTTTTTCTTTCTGTAACCTATATATAGGCTGTAACCCTTGTATGTACTTCAGTGTTCCTGAGGATGTCATTAGACGAAAGCGCTTGAGCACCATTTTGTGTTTCCTTTCCTTCGTGGTTTTATTCATCATATATATATATATATATATATATATATATATATAATGTTATAATGTTTCAGACCAACAAAGACCCTAGGATCCACTCATGGCTCGTCTACCTAACTGTGTTCGTAATTGTGTATTGTCACATATATATATATATATATATATATATATATATATATATATATATATATGCAAAATGCAGAGAGAGTATTGCAAAACCGCTGTACTTGCTATGGAGGAAATCACTTGACACAGGACAAATTCCACTCCCCTTAAAGAAAGCGAACATTGCTCCCCTATTTAAAGGTGGTAACAGAGCAATGCCCAAAAATTATCGGCCAGTGGCTCTCACCTCACACCTTATAAATTGTTTTGAACGTATAATTAGAGGCAAAACTACCTACTACCTACAAGAAAAAGACTTGTACAACCCAAATCAACATGGCTTCAGGGCGGGAAGAAGATCATGCCTGTCACAGCTACTAGACCACCAGGAGAAAATATTAGGAACTGTGTCGAGGACAAAACATTGATGTAATATATACGGACTTTGCTAAAGCCTTCGATAAATGTGACCATGGAATCATAGCACACAAACTTAAGGATACAGGAATTACTGGAAAGCTAGGAAGGTGGATATTTAATTTCTTGATGCAAAGAACGCAGAGAATGGTGGTAAACGGATGTTAAATCGGAAGTCTCGGAAGTCGTGAGCTCTGTTCCACAAGGAACAGTATTAGCTCCTTTGCTGTTCATAATAATGATTGCAAATATTAAGGACAGTATGGTATCATGCTTCGCAGATGACGCAAAGATATGTAAGGAAATATTGAATGAAATGACATAAGAAAATTACAAAACGACATTGAAACATTATTCCAGTGGGCAGAAGACAACAATATGAAGTTCAATGAAGAAAAATTCCAACTTCTAAGATATGGTAATAAAAAGAGCTACAGAAAAAAGGGTACAAAACTCCGCAAGCCAAACAGATAACACCAAATCCACAAGTCAGGGATCTTGGAGTAGTAATGTCGTCGGATGCAGAATTCAGAGAGCACTACAAAATCAAAATCACAACGGCTAGAAAAATAATGGGAATCATCTGGAGGAGCTTCCACAGCAGAAAAGCAAACATCATGCTCAAATTATGGAAGAGTCTAGTCCTACCAATAACTGAGTATTGCTCAGTACTCGCAAGCCCACACAGAAAAAGAGACATTGTGAACATTGAAGCTATACAAAGGACTTTTACGTCTAAGGTAGAGGAAACGGAAGGTGAAGACTACTGGTCTCGACTAAAATCCCTGGAACTCTACTCTCTTAAAAGAAGGCGCGAGCGGTACACAATAATATACATATGGAAAATACTTGAGGGCTCTGTCCCTAACCTCAGAAATGAAATAGAAACAAATTGGAATGAGAGAAGAGGCAGACTTTGTACGGTCCCAGCTGCGGTGGGACAAGGGGCCATGAAAACGAGGATGGAAAATACCTCAGAATATGGGGCCCAAAGCTTTTCATTGTCCTTCCAAAAGAAGTGAGGAATCTCCAGCACACCGACCTGAATAACTTCAAGAACAAGCTGGACAGATTCTTGTGTAAAGTCACTGACCAGCCATGCGTGGCTGCTACGAGGGCAGGAGAAGATCAGACAGCAATTCCCTCCTTCACCAAGTCCCGCAAATGAGGCGGGATGCTGCAGAGGGGTCGACCGCAGGTCGATCCTGAACCGTTGTTCAAACTCAACAAAAGTAAGTAATATATATATGTGTGTGTGTGTGTGTGTGTGCAATAGAAAAGTAATAGAAAATATTCAAAATCTCTATTACATTTTTCACCGTTAACTTATTATAATGACAAATCACGACGTATATTCAAACAATAATAATAAAAAGTTAAAACAAAAGTTGCGAGAGAGTTACAATAAATGTTAATAGTAGTCTCTTCTCACAGCCATTCAAGCGGAGCTGGACACGGTGTTTCATGTTGTGAAACACAACCTCCGGTTAATCCGACGATATATTTCGATGACAAGAGAAATCTCTGGTTTTAAAAGGGGTTGCAAAAGCCGGAGTCTTTTTGATTTTCAGGATTCCAGAATTTTTGGTCCATTACCCGTGAGCGGCGTTCTCAGAAATTTGTAGTTTCGCTTATCCACTTAAGGTTTTAATGGAGTTGTACAGACCATTGACATTCATTTCAGAATTATTGAGCTGACGTTTAACGCTGAGAACGACATCGGCAAACAAACGCCACGCCACGCCACGCCGAATGCGGCGCTCACGATACAAAATTTGATTTGCTCACACACCATGATTTCTCGAGGCGACGATTATATAACGTTATGATAAAAACAAACTGTATAAAAAAACAATTATAAAAATGTTTAAAACAAACCGGATGTTCCAGTTCTCTTTCTGGACAAATCATACTAAATGATAAGCAGTAAAATGTGATAAAAAAAATCTCGAAAAACACCACGGCTTTTGCAACGTTCTTTAACTCATCTTGAATGCGTGTATTGTTCACCGACACGCCATTTTTGAGTTCGACCCGACTTACGTAACCTTGGAAAAAAAATCTTGTTATAATAAATAACAAATTACTGATAATTTACCGCAAATTTCCTTCGTAAACACACTATGTACAATAATTCCCTTCGGAGAAAACTCATAAACACCACCACCAACAGCAGCAATATTGATGGAGATTTTAGTATTTTTTTTATAAAGAAAAAATAAATAAAACTAAGAGTCGGTCAATAAAACCACGCACGAGTCACCATTTGAAATGTCGCACCCAAATCCCGGCTATTTCTTTAGCCCTACGAGCCATGCAGAACCAAAGAAAACAGACAAGACTCGAACCGTGACTATAAATAGGTAAGTTCATGGTGTAGAGTTAAGAAAAGACGACAAATCGTTCCTTCGCCCATGAAAAGCCCACAAAGATATTAAAAAGCAAAGTTACAGGAGCAAAATAATATTTTTCAAACCGCCAATCAATAAAACAAAACCGTGATTGATGGAACATTTACGATTCTGTTCTAATACATTTACGGATTCTCTGGTTGAATTAAACCAAAGATTTTAATGGCAACACAATCAATAAAATATACATAAAGATTGTATAAGATACGAACTATCAACAAGTAGACAAAAGTAGCATTCTCCTGGAAACAATTCATAATATGAAAAAAGATATATATATATATATATATATATATATATATGAGGTTTCTATGGTTTACGTCAGGTAAACAGAACGAGTTATCCGCAATAACAGAGCGTCCTCTGATGCATTAACTCGAACTAGAAGCCAAAAATAGAATACGAGCAATTATTTATAAAAGAAAATGTCAGTAACTAATTACCAAGGAACGCACATTGCTTTTGGCAAATAAAAAAAAATGTACACACTTTTACATTTTATATTTAATTTAATATATATGTACAGTATATTATTTATATTTTTATGGTGTGTGTGTGTGTGTGTGTGTGTGTGTGTGTGTGTTTTATTGGGGTGAGTGAAATCATAAATTCATACAAGTAGAATTATATATTTTATTATCAATTAAGAAGATACCTGAAATGAGTTCATGAAAGCAATTAAATATTTCTAAGTCTCTGAATCCACACACAATTATGACAGTATTTTGCTTGCACACACACACGTGTGTGTGTGTGTGTGTGTGTGTTAAAGGATATTATTTGTGGCAGTCATTCATCTGTTTGATACGTCACCGTGAATTTATTGTTATTATTCTTTCACAGCGGGAACATCATTCGCGAATTGTTTTCGTCCGCTCGAGTCTATTCCATCAAAAGGTAGGAAGGAGGGGGAGGTTCCGTCGTCTTGAAACGAGGCCTATTGTAAGGGAATGAAGAAGACGAGGGGAATCTTCCTTCTTTCCAGCGTATAAAGACCATCACGAGACACGAATACAAAATAGGGGATATTGTACATAAATACTTTTATTTCTACCATCCGATCTCACGTTTCAGTGGAACGTGCGAACAGTGTCAATTAGAAGGCTGAGTTTGACACTAAGATCCAATCCATAAATATCCAAGCCATCCATGGGCGCCGTTGGCTGAAACGCATTTAGAAGAAAGCAGGACTACTGCAGTTAAATGACCGCATTCCTTTCATTACTGAAGACATTCAAAAAAACGAAATATGTTGAGTGATAATACGCAAATAGTGGCTAAAAATGAATCCGATTCGAAGAGAAACGAACGAAACAGATGGTTTCCTGAGCCAGAAAATTATCCTATTTCAAGAACGTGCGTTACTATTACCTTCGTATAACCTATGTATAATAATTAAATTTCAAATCGTACTCACTCATTTTAAATTTAAACACTGTTTACAGTCCAATACTTTAACAGTCGTACTGAAATGCACAAAAATGCTGAACGTTCACAAGAGGCGAACAGCCTAGGTGTGGCAAATTGAATTCATGCGATCAATCTATGATCAGTTTCATAGGAATTTAACAGCCCTTAAAACGAGGAAATTAAATGGGTCTTTCCTGTTTCATTAACTGTTTCCAATTTTTATGAAAACAACGTGATATGTACAGTTTTTCACGCTGACTTCAAAATTATAAACCACTTCATTGAAAAATACTTAGGTTAGGTTAGGTTAGGTTAAGGTTAAGTTAGGCTTATTAGCATTTGATGTTTTCTAGGACACTGTTTTTCTTTCGGTATTAAGTTATATTCTCGTAAAAAATTTACTGCATTTTCTTCTGTCTCAGTCTTCCTATATAATTCTATAAAATTAAATTTGTCAGTCATTGGAAAGTAAAAAGATGTTGAACTATTATAGTCTATGCTTGCAGCGGAACAACAAAATAGATGCGCAACGCCACCGTTTAAGAAATAGCCTAGCCTATGCTTGCAGTGATTACACCGTTCTAGTACTTTTTGTAGTATTCTATAATTTACTTTCATTTCGAAAAACTTATTTTTAGAATGAGCGTATTATTTTAAGTAAAAACCATTATTTACATAGGATAAAATTTGAATACCCAGTTAGGTCAACTGTACGCCCTTGACGATTGGTTAGGTTTAGTCGTGATAGATTCGTTAGTTTTAACGAAAATATCACGACTAAACCTAACCAATCATCAAGGGCGTACAGTTGACCTAACCGGGCACTCAATGAACCTAACCGGGTATTCAGTTGACCTAACAGGGCATTCAATTAACCTAACCGGGCATTCAGTTATTTTTGCTACCCTTCGTGTGCGGGTAGCAAAAATATCCCGCATATCAAGTATGGGTGTTCGGTTTAGTTGATACAAGTACAACCCCATCAGTTGGCTATATGGAAATAGTGGAGCATTTTTTTTTTTTCGAAGTATTTTTCCCTGCTGAAACATTAGGTTTGCCATTCTTAACTTGTTGAATTTTGGGTTCGCTATTCTTAACTTGTTGAATTTTGGGTTCACCATTCTTAACATGAGGTAAATATCCCGCATATCAAGTATGGTGTTCGGTTTAGTTGATACAAGTACAACCCCATCAGTTGGCTATATGGAAATAGTGGAGCATTTTTTTTTTCGAAGTATTTTTCCCTGCTGAAACATTAGGTTTGCCATTCTTAACTTGTTGAATTTTGGGTTCGCTATTCTTAACTTGTTGAATTTTGGGTTCACCATTCTTAACATGAGGTAAATGGGTTCGCTATTCTTAACATGATCCAAAATTTCTATAGCCTACGCTTTCAAACATTTGCTAGTTTCTGCACATTATAACATTTTGGTTATATATTTCTCTCGATTAAATGGTTTATAATTTTGAAATCAGCGTGAAAAACTGTACATATCACGTTGTTTTCATAAAAATCGGAAACAGTTAATGAAACAGGAAAGATCCCATTTTTCCTAACAATTTTATTAAAATTTAGGATAGCTGTAATGTAAATAGCAATTTAGATATGAAATATCAGTTTTTGTGGTAAACCAGTCTCATTATCGAAGTTAAATATGTTTACTGCGAACATCTATTTTTTTTATATATTTTCTTGCTTCCCTTCCCAGTTGGTTCTGAGTAAATGTAACTGGAGATATTTTTGTAAGGGCTTTTTTCAAAAACATAGTATCTGTGTATTAATGGAACTGTTTTGACAAGTGCTCTTATATTCTCATTTCCTACAGACGTTTCAAACTTTCCAATTATTCCGCTTTAATTGGCTCCTCTAATTAAAATGTAATTAAACTAAAGAGGCTAACTCATTATTTAGTGTTAGGATACAGCCATTTTAGTCATGCGTGCGATAGCTGATACAATCTTCTACGACAACATTTTTACCATCAATTTGGGAATACACACTATACAACGATTAGTGAGACCATATTATAAATATGGCATTAAGTAACTGTTATATAATTAGGTTATATATATATATATACAGCCTAATTAGATGTGGCAACGATTTACGATCACCAAATTTGGAACAGGGCCCTAACTAATAAAAGATCGTATAAGAAATTAATATGACGAACTGAAAGAAAAAGTAAACAAAAGCGACAAGGCGCAAAAGAACAAACCCCATTTAAAAGAGGAGAAAAATGTAAATTTAAAGTTATAAACAGGAAAGAAGAAATAAAATAAATGCGAAGGTAGTGAACAATGTTAAAAAAGGAACTGTAAACTACAAGAAGAAGAAATGGCAGAATTCTAAAGGTCAGCAATCAGCGGTTTTATCGATTAAATATATTTAATGAATGCAACAGTAAAACGCTTCTTCTACTGGTCTAGGCCCTCGGACCATCTTTGCCTAGCATCGTGTAAGCCCTGCGCGCGCATGAATTTTGAAATGTAAATATTTAGTTGCGCGTTCGGCCATTGCTTCTTCTACATTTAGAATTGGGTTCCGAATTCACGAGGCGTAGTCATGCAGTCAAACTATTTTTTTTTTTCTCTGGTATGTATCAGTCAATCAATGTTTACATTAACAATGAATCTTTCAAATATAAATGGTCACAGCTGCACTAAAAGTATATATACCCTATATATATTGGCCCGTCAACAAAATTATGACCATCAATAACCCAACAGCACCCTCACAACCATCTTCCTACTCTTTAAACAATCAACTAAATGACAACACCTTATACAAAAAACACCTGCACAGCTAAAAATACCTGAAGCTTAATTACCTCTCACACATTTCGATATGAGAACGTCAAAACTTGTTACGGACATAATAAATCAATATTTCAGCCATGTAAAAATATTTCAATAACGTGTCCCACGCAGAAACCGTCTTCTGTCGACATTATAAGAAGTAGGATTAAAAAATTCAGATTTATGTAAAAAATTTATATATATACACACACACACATATATATATATATATATATATACACACACACACACACATATATATATATATACACACACACATATATATATATACACACACACACACACACATATATATATAATATATATATACACACACACATGTGTGTGTGTGTTACACACAGGGGACCATTCCCAGTTGTATCAAAATATATATAGAGAGAGAGAAATTGAAAAATTTTACAGTATAGAATACATTATTAATTTTTTTTATGATATACCACCCCCACATCCCCCATAAACCCCTTTTTTGCTAGGTAACCCCATCTTCCCTTCCCCAAAAACCTGCGCTTACTCCAACATTTTAAAATAAGGAAGGAATTCTGTATAAGGGTTTTAAAAGTTCCAATATTTGCTTACTCATTTAGCAGCGTAGGCGCCTTTTCATTCTTGCATTCAGATTATGAACTCGGTTCTATTGAATTCTTTCACTATTTTGGTTCTTTTTACTATTTCTCTTTCCTTTCTTAAGAAAGGACAAAAGACCTTTCATCATTTTCCCTTATTATTATTATGGAATATAATGGGAGGCTTACATTTCTCTCAGATCATCTCTTATCATTATATTCTCCATGGATAATAATATTATAGTACTCTGTTCACCCCCACCATATTTCTCTCTTTTAAACCAGAATTTATTGTAGGAAAATGATAGCGATTAGTATTTTTAATAATGTATTAAATTTTAAGCATTATTATTATTATTATAATTAATATTATTGAATAAAATAAAGCTGTATTTGAAAGCCGATATTAATTAAACGAGAACCATCTCTATAATTATGTTTATAATGGGCTAATGCTTCACCAAACAACCAACCAACTCAAATCAATTAGCTTTTGTGTGCTTAGGTGCGCGGAAACAGACATTGAAGGCTAGGCCTAGGCTACGGCATTTGGCTCACATCAGTGTGTACGTCCATCCTGTAAATCGATTTTTGCGTCTGTTACACTGGCATAATTTTCACAGACTCATACACTCTAAAGTAGATTAATGAGACTAACTAAATTAGCAGATTCTGTTTTACAGGATTTCCGTTAAAACTTTTCTAAGATTCAATGAAGGATTTAAGACAAGAGCGGAAACGTAAGACTTTCTTAGTTTTGTCATTTTTTTATCACTTTCATTATTTCTATTTGACAAAACACGTTTATAATATATATATATATATATATATATATATATATATATATATGATACTAAGATTTTGCTGCAGCTTAATATAAATACTTCAGAAAAATTTGAATGTGTGTGTATGTGTTCTTGTCTTCCCTACGGAATCACGACAATCTTTAGGATTTACACACAGCTCATCACGACACGAACGTTCTTATTACGGCATTAGCAGTGTCGCGGTGGTATGCTTTTTATCATGAAAAAAAGGAGACACAATTAAGGTTAGGCTTAGTTAAATTTATTAGGCTGTTTTAGGTTGGATAAATGTCACCATACAAAATTGAATGTGAAAATGTTGCGGTTTTGTAGGGTAACCAAACGTGTGTGTGTGTGTGTGTGTGTGTGTGTGTGTGTGTGTGTGTGTGTGTGTGGATATCTTTACGTTTTACAGATTTATTCCATAAAGTACAAATTTTACATACTAATTAAACTTATTAATATACCTTTAAACGAGTAAAAACTACCTGCAACACACACACACACCTCAATTAAAAAAGTCAAATTCTGTGAATAACGAATTCCTTGTATTCTCTTGACACAAAAACGTGTTGCACTTAGTTTCAGAATTACTGCATTGTATCGTTGCAACAGTCTTGACCAAAATTGATTTAGATCTCTCAATCAGGCCAGAAAAGGAAAAGCGCTTCCTGTCCAGTCGGTTCGGCTATTTCCGTTTACCTCTCGCGGTAAAATGGCATCTTTTACCCTCCGTTTCTTCTTTCCTAAGGAGTGAGATCACCCATGAACTGCGCATGTATGAGGAAGATGACCACAGCTGCATCACATTCAGTGAGAAGTTTTCAAGGTGAATTTAAGACGACGATTAATTTCTCATGGCTCACTATAAGACGTGACAAGTGGGATTAAATGTATACCTATTTCGCTTTTTCTGGTAAGCAAGAGATTCAATTGTCGCATATACTGTACATTTACAAATCACAATCGTACATAAGCTAAAAGGAGTTTGTAGGCTCCTTTGTTCAGCATTCAACCGTGGTGTTCATATTTCAAGGTCATTTGTGCTCACAGTTTGCCTGCAATAAAATTTGGCAATAGCTCACTTTCATAGATTTAAGTTAAACAAAACGTGTTTATTGCTTCATAGCTCAGTAATGGCACACGCTTGAAGCAAATCCTTATAAAAGGTAAAATTCAACTGTAAGCGCGCGTTTTACAGGGCACAAGATAATGAAATAACGGTAATATTATAGCAATATGCACGCAATCACCGAGGGTTCTTCAAGGCGAGAAGATGCCTCGCATTTTGGGAGCAAACCGTCGCTATATACCCCCGCTATTTCATTATCTTGAGTGTTCCAGTATCAAATTTATGACATCGTAGATGATGTATAATCCGTCATTCATTTCTATTTTAGCTATAAATCCCTCCCGTTTTACCTCGCCGTACCATCTTCCTAATATAAATCGAATTTAAAAGCCTTTTCGATAGTTCATATACTGGCGAAACGTCGCTATAGCTCTCGGTTCAATAATGTGTGTGGTCAAGGCAACGCATCACACAGATCTATAAAATACCGCCCCACCACACCGTCATATTTCAAATATTTTGCAAACCTCAAATGAGAATGGAAAAGATGCACTCAACGAGAAATGCCATGCAATGTTTGCAAACTTCCGCACTAACTTTTTAAAAGATATTTATAGAAAATATTTTCTTATATCGAAGGAATCTTGAGAAGAAAAATAAAACAATACTTTATCAACTTAACATAAATGTGGAAAACACTGTAATGCGGATTTTTGTTTTTTTGTTTTTTTGTACAGAACTTTCCAAACTGAAAGTTCTGTAAATGTTAAAAACGTAATATAATAACTTGCTTGTATATATAATTTCATGTATGATACTGGTGGAGCTATTTCGCATAACGCAAAATTCGTGCGTAGTCATGCATGAAATTACACACACACACACTGTCGCTGGGCCACGTCCTGAACACTTTTCTTACCACTACACCATCCAGAACAGTAAAAAGTTTTCATTCAAATGTAGCTCCTGAGCGCAACTTGATTTATCACGTACTTATATATATATATATTATATATATATAATATATTATATATATATATATATATATATATATAAAATGAAAAGGTTTATTGGCAGACCATAGTCCATATGACAAATATTAAAATACAATGACAGTTCACATACTAATGATAGAAATATATACAATTAGTGAGAAAAAAAAAATATATATATATATATATATTCCTAATATTTTATATGAATAATAGATGACCAATATAAATAGCCAGACGCATCTGAATGAGAAATATTGCAATCAATAATTCCCAACGAAACTGCGGTAGTCGTTGAGTACAAAAAAATTAGTTTCCATAACATCAATCGTATGCCGTGCCACACCACCATGCATAGTCTATTATATTTATATATATATATAAATTATATATATATATATATATATATATATATATATATATATATATATATATATCTGAAACTTTAAAAGGTTTGTATTTTTTTTATTAACTGAAATAAAAGCTTAAAATTTTTGCTGTTCCTTCTCTACACGTGGATAATTAGCTGTCTAGTGCAAAACATGTTCTATGTGATGTCCTCTCAGTTCATAATGAAAATGAAAATGAAAATGAAAAGGTTTATTGGCAGACTATAGTCCATAATACACGATGCTTTCGACGGAAGAGTCCTATCCAACAGATTTCCTGCGGTTTATGATGAAGGAATATCATGGCCACCAACATCACCAGATCTAAACCGCTGTGGCTTTTTTTTTATATATGTGGGTTCTTTAAAAGACAGTGTTTAAACAAAATCCACACGCAATAAAAGAATTCAAAGCATCAAATGAATAAGAAATTTCTCAGATTTCGGCAGATACTTTGTCCAGACTATTACAAAAAAATTTTCGTTCGTGTGCAGAGTTAATGAGCTGAGAGGACATCGCATAGAGCATATTTTGCACCAAGAGACGACTTCCCCAGGTGTAGAAAAGGTACAGTAAAAATGTCATGCTTTTATTTCAATTAATTAAAAAAATACAAACCTTTTCAAGTGTCAGATATTTTAAATAACAATCAGCCGATATATATATATATATATATATGTATAATTCAAAGCTGGGCACTTGCGGTATTTTTTGCGGTACTGCGGTACTGCGGTACTACCGCACTACCAAACCGGTACCGCATAACGCAGTACCGCAAAGGATCGCTGAAAGTACAGCAGTACCGCTACCGCATTCAAATTTCCCGCGGTACTTTCCGCGGTACCGACAAACACGACTTTTCAAAAAATTAACACTTTTTTTGAAGTAAACCTTATTACAGGAGTACAGTAAGACGAATGCTGCGTGTGTTGCATCAGCCTAACTCTAGACACGTTAAGTTTTCGTTCAGAACATGTTACGTTGCCATCCTATCACAACGCCTCAGTGCAGTGCTTGCTTTTGAGCCGGTTGCACGTGTGTTACATTTCTGTGACAAAGATCGATTTTTAGCCATTATGGCAGAAAGTTCAGGTGCGAAATCGCCGATATGCAATTTCTGAAAATATGTGCTATTACTTGTGTTGTTCTTGTGTGCAGTACCGCAGTACCGCGGAACGCACCAGGGGGACCTGAAAAAGTACCGCAGTACCGCGTAACGCACTGGGCATGCTGAGGTACCGCAGTACCGCGTAACGCACCCCCAAATTTTGGTACCGCGCCCACCACTGATGTATATAACAATATTCTTAATATTTATATGATTAATCTAAACCTATATCACTGCTGTAGAACTTTAAATAACCATGTAATTCATTTCTGATAAACCGATTAGGGCCGACTTAGATACCAAACACTCCTTTTCTTGTTGGATTGGAGTCAGGGCGATACGCCAAACGACCGCAGATTTATCTTACGCATAAATGTATCCTTTATAGGGTCAGCACAATGTTCGTGTGTGGCAAAGACGATTTAGAGGTTGACTCAAACCGAGAGTCTTCAAACTTTACATTTGACGAACAATAATAAATGTATTCTTTTTAGGGTCAGCACAATGCTCGTGTGTGGCAAAGACAATTTGGAGATTTACTGAAACCACGAGTTTTTGAACTTCACATCTGACGAAGAACTTTGTTGCCATCAATTAAGTGTCATGGCACATTAAATGACCACATAATTCAATTGCTATAAAGGCCTACTTCACTGAAATGACTTAATTACCCTTAAAATACCAAGTTTTTATACTGTGTATACTGGTCTAAGAGAATATACCCACTATTTTCGTCATTTTATTGTAAAAGTGGGTAGATATGTTGGCCAATAATATATATATATATATATATATATATATATATAATATATGTTAAAAATAAATTTTATAAACGTATTACAAAATTAAATGTATTTCCACTCTAAGTTTTAGAATAAATTCTTTAATTCTTTAAAATAAACGATAAAATTGCCGACGCATTGTGTTCGTCACTTATGAATATAGTGACCAAACGCCAACTCCAAATCCGCATTGACGACGAACGCGAAGAAGTAAGTAGCCGAACCAATAACAGAATGACCAATCCCCTTACGCAAACATTCGACATCATTCTTACCAAGTTGACTGACCACCCTTTTAAATCCGACAGTTTTAAAATAATTGCTAGAATCAACAGAGCTCACTTTCCTCTCCTTCAAACTATTTGTAGTTCCAGGAAAAACAAAGTGACCTTCATGAATACACCCTTTCTATAACCTCCATATTTTAAAATAAAATTACTCACCAAAAACCAACCAACTACCCGTTCCTTAATGTTTCGGTTGTTTCAGTACTCCATTCACTTTAAAATATCTTCAACACAAATGTTTTCTTTAATCTAAAATTTTCAAACTGTTATTAAACTTTTTTTCTTTTCTTTCGTGTTTTATTTCACAGTATACTTTATTTTTTCTTGACCATGACTCGTGAAGGCATTCATGTTTTAACCCTTTGAGGACCACGGGACATATTTGTCCCAACGGAAATAATAATATAAATTGTACAATGATGCAACGTTTCTACAAATACATCTACATGTTTATACAGGTATCGTTTAGTTGTCGGAAAATTAACCCACAATGGGTCATTTAAGACAGTTCAGTGGTTCCCAACCGGTTTTGGCTTATGGCCCCCCTTAGGAACCTTATTTTTTCCCGTGGCCCCCATAAGCATTATTTTCAGTAGGTAATATGCAGATTTAACTCTATTTTACAAAATAACATTTTCCTGTGGCCCCCTTCAAATGTGCCATGGCCCCCAGGGAGCCATATGGCCCCCGGTTGGGAAACACTGAAATTTATTTATTTTAAGTGACTATAGTTACTAATATCTAATTGTAAATAACAATAAAACTTAAACTTTTAAGTTCAAAGAAACGTATACTGGTCGTCAAAGGGTTAAGGTAAATTTTTAGTTATATTGATTATAAACCCCTAAATTTTGTATTTTTAAATTTTCTGATCTTAATTTTGTCACATTTAATTTTACGGCTTCGTCCTAATTACTCTTATTGGGCTTTTTTATTTTAATTTGTTGTTGTTGTTGTTATTACTGTAACACTAAAGATAGTATCAGCGAAAGCTTTGGAACTTAATAAACGTTCGGCTTGGGCTGGTTCCCCGTTCCTCATACCCGCTTTTAACAGTTCTGAGGCCCGGGACACGAAGCAAAGACGGAGGACCCCTCCCTTAACTCCCCCCGCAACTTCGAGACAAGAACGAATAATTGTATAAATAAGTACAGAGTTATACATCATGAATACAATCAAAACACCTTCTTTCTCTTTTAAAAAAGTTGCGAAATCAGTTATAATCCGTTTAAAGAAAATTTTCTTTAGTAGATCTTGTTCGACTGACATCTGCAACGGAGAGTTCAGTCTTCCTCGCGGAATACTCGATCAGAACGCGTTCTTTATAACATAATTTTGAAAATTATCTCTCGCCTTTAGATTCGATATAAGTAAAGGAGCGTTAGAAACAGACGTAATGAAATGGTGGCATTCGGGAACACTCCGACGGCATCGTTGTTTTAAATTGTGTGAAGAGGCCTTTTTTCAAAATGGACCTCGTAATGAAGCCCACACTGAAATAACTCGCGCGCGAAGGTGATTCAGACCTCAGTATAGGCCGAACGCTCGCGCAACCTTTAAGAATATCAATTAACTAAGAAATTATAAATCAGATACATAATTTTACACAAAAATTATTTTATACTTCAAAATTGCATAATAAAAATTGCCTGATTCACTCTCATTTTGAAAACTTATATACATACCTCTTTACCTACTTACTGCTGGTTATAAGCGTAAGCACTTTCACAAGAATAATCCTCCAGACTTATCTTCTATATATAAATAAGAGTGAAATGGACGATGTCTGTCTGTCTGTCCCGAACTTTCTCAGCTGCCGCTGGACGGATCCCGCCCAAACTCGGCAGGCCTACTATAACGACCCTGCGCGTAACATAGGCTATCAAAATTTCGATATACTATCACAGTTATATTATATATATATACTGTATATATCATATATAACTGTCTGTCTGTCTGTCCCACCCTAAAACACGGAAACGGCTCCTCGAGAGCAAAAATTCTTAGGTAAAAATTGCTTAAAATTAACCAAAACCTACGAGAAAATTATTAAATGCCCGATTAAGTCAACTGTACGCCCTTGATGACTGGTTAGGTTAAGTCGTAATATTTTCGTTAAAACTAACGAAAATAGCACGACTTAACCTAACCAATCGTCAAGGGCGTACAGTTGACCTAACTAGGCATTCAATTAACCTGACCGGGCATTCAGTTGACCTAACCGGGAATTCAATTAATCTAACCAGTTGGTTAATTTTTACATTCACGTCTCATTCTTCTTTGTCAAGAATAAAACGTATCGGTGCTCTTCCAATATGTGCTCTACCTTAAAATTTACATTCCAATACGTGATCTACCTTAGATTATTCGGATTAGCAGCAGGTACGTTAGTTAGCCTTATAAGGCTAACTAACGAAAATATCACGACTTAACCTAACCAATCGTCAAGGGCGTATAGTTGACCTAACGATTGGTTAGGTTAAGTCATATTTTCGTTAGTTAGCCTTATAAGGCTAGTTTCACGGTAGAGCACGTATTGGAATATGGTAGATCACATATTGGAAGAGCACCAACGTATCCTATGTTTCCTAATCAATATTCTGGCTTATAATACCAACACATATTAGTACCATGACTATGTATTACCAGTAACTATGCATTACCCGAAGAGTAATAACAGCCTTCCGCAGGAACTACCAAAAATATCCCGCCCGTAGGTCGGTTTTTTGCTATCCGCACGAAGGGCGGGTATATATATATATATATATATACACACAAACTCAGAATGGTTCCCTGAGAACATTATATGTTAAACACAGACCGTGCATGGAACAAGGAACTCTTCTGGGAAAATTAAATCCACTATAGTCCGGAGAAGTAATGGTAAATGACAAATACCATAGTTTTTTCTTTTTCATGATTTTAGCCCGACGTGGGCAACGGGTCTCTCGCAAAGAGATCCCATAAATATAGCTTCCCTCACCAGCTATCTGCAAAGCAGACAGGATCCATGTCCCAAAGCTGGATCCTGTCTGCTTTGCAGATAGCTGGTGAGGGAAGCTATATTTATGGGATCTCTTTGCGAGAGACCCGTTGCCCACGTCGGGCTAAAATCATGAAAAAGAAAAAACTATGGTATTTGTCATTTACCATTACTTCTCCGGACTATAGTGGATTTAATTTTCCCAGAAGAGTTCCTTGTTCCATGCACGGTCTGTGTTTAACATATAATGTTCTCAGGGAACCATTCTGAGTTTGTGTATACTAAACGGACGTGTTTCGTGCCTTGAAAAGTGGACGCTCAATGTCCCGGTTGAGGTTTAAGTTTTGTTTTTTTTTGGCTAAAAATACAATAGTTACCCCCTTTTTCTTTGATTTATTCAACACGACGTGAATGCAACGAGTCTTTTACTTATATAGAGGTTCTGAATGTAGGGATCTAGGCTTGCTTTAAACCCTAGATCCATGTCCCAAAGCTGGATCCTGTCTGCTTTGCAGATAGCTGGTGAGGGAAGCTATATTTATGGGATCTCTTTGCGAGAGACCCGTTGCCCACGTCGGGCTAAAATCATGAAAAAGAAAAAACTATGGTATTTGTCATTTACCATTACTTCTCCGGACTATAGTGGATTTAATTTTCCCAGAAGAGTTCCTTGTTCCATGCACGGTCTGTGTTTAACATATATATATATATATAATATATATATATATTATATATATATATATATATATATATATGCACTAGAATCACAAAATAACACGTGACCTTATTAATAAGCAAACAACCACAAGGAAAAGGAAACACAAAGTCCGAGCGCTTTCCTTTTCCTTGTGGTTGTTTGCTTATATATATATATATATATATATATATAGGTGCTGGTCTAATGTGCGGTCTACCGGCGTTTTGAACGGTCTAATGGGCGGTCTACCGGCGTTCGAACAGTCTAAGGTGCGGTCTACCTCAAAAATGAAAACTATCATATCATAAAATTTATTTATTTAAAAACAATCACATCATAACATTTGTTTATTTATTAGATATTATTATTAGATATTTATTAAAATTTATTTATTTAAAAACAATCATATCATAATAATTGTTTATTTATTAGATTTATTAAAAGATTTAAAAAATTTTATTGAAAGGTAAACCAAAAAATTAAAAGAAGGAGCAAACAAAATATGCCTAACAATATGCGCAAAAAAGTAACGGCACTCTGTTCGGATGCACTAACAGTTGTATAAAATTCACGTAAACGCATTTGAAAAAGGGCTAAAAACAAAAATTAAAAAAATGGCACAGGTGTGTTTTTTTTTGAAATCTCAGATGTGACTGTCTGGAATTAAATTTTTTTCCGCCTTTTGATTTCTTCTTTTTCTGGCTTCCGAGTCTGTGAACTAATTATTTTAGGTAGACCGCACAAAAATTAGAGGTAGATTCACTTTGCTAGGTAGACCGCACATTAGACCAGCACCTATATATATATATATATATATATATATATATATAGATATATATATATATATATAATATATATTAGACCAGCACCTATATATATATATATATATATATATAATATATATATATATATATATATATATATAAGTTATATATATATATATATATATATATTCGGTCGTAAACAATCGTCATACATCTGGCACTTTCGAGAGTATTAATAATAACTATAAACACGTACCTCGTTACAACTAGTGATGCACCGGAGGCAGATTTTGGCCGGAACCTCCGGCTTAGTGTTTTTTCCTCCGGCCTCGCCGGAGGTTCTGGCCAATTGATTTATTTCAGTATTTATGTGTGTGTGTGTGTGTGTGTGGTGTGTGTGTGTGTGTGTGTGGTCCATCGTCTCATCTTTTTAGGTTTTATATATTATAGTCCTTTTATTTTAAATTATTACGTCTTTAATAATTTAAACTTTATAAAAGTCGACTTTCTATACTTTGCGTGTGCTAATTTCTCTAAAAATTCCCATTGAACAGAATATCCTCAGGTTATGAAACTTATGTCTTGCTGAATGCTGAGTAAAGTAGCCTATATCAAATCAATTATTAATACAATCACTGATCACTCATAAAATAAATTATTATTACAGTCACTGAGAACTGAAATATTAATACAATCACTGATCACTCATAAAATAAATTATTACAGTCATTTGAGAACTGAAATATTCGGATAGGTGCAGAAATGAGGTTTCATAGTTTTATAGAATTAAAATTAAAAGTTGTCAGAATTGAGTTTGGTGTACTTGAAGTTTAGTGAGACCTCCGGCCGGAGCAGGAGGTTTTCTAAAATGGCCGGAACTCCTGCTCGGCCGGAGCCGGAGCTCCGGTGCATCACTAGTTACAACATTCATCAAATCAGGATAATGGTATGGGGTCATTCAAAACCACGTCTTCCTTTTTCGGATGGTTTTCAAACCGGTGCCCCCCTTTGTGGTCAATTATGGCCAATGACTTAAACCCTCCTCCAAACCACGTGATCTGATGTCACCCCCACCCCTTCTTAATCTTATGTAAAATGTAAGGTGCCATATTAGATTTCTTATATTATCGAGAGGTAATGAGGTAAATGAACAATTAAAAGGCATATCTTCTAAATAAACTACTTATAATTGTTTGTTTCTTTAACTGAAAATATATATCTTGACTAAAAAATGTAATTTTGAATGCATACATATTAATTGGAGCATATTCGAGCATAATCTGATAAACAATATTATAAACCGGATATTTTATTGCTTAGTATTGGCCACGTGGTTAAACGTCAAGATCCCCCCCTCCCCCATGTGGCCCTTGGTGGTCAAATAAGGACGCCTCCCCCACTTTTAAGGACCAAGTGGTTTTTGAATGGCCCCTATAGCCTACGGGGAAAACTTGTTGGCCACTTAACGACCTGTAAATGTTTACCGATTGAGGTAAAATTAAGGTGACCAGTGTCCCGATTTTTGGCGGGACAGTCCCGCTGACGTATGGTGTCCCGAAACTGTCCCGCTTTTGGAGATATTGAGCAAAAATGTCGCGCTTTATTAAAATTACTACCAATAAGCTATTTCATGAATGGTTATTGACATACTTCGATTTTTTTTTGAGTTGCTAAAAAAATATAGGCTATAATTTCGTAGTGTTATGGTTATTCAGAAATTTGCTAATTAATGTTTTTGTTGGTGTTTTCAAGCATTACGTAATACAAGACGAAAGTCGTCAGTTTGCACTGATGGAAAAGTGGTAATTGGACTCTGACTCAGTTTCGTTATTGTCTCTTATTTGATTCTGATTGTTAGTATCGTATATATATTTGGTACAACAGAGAATTGTGCATATACACTGTAGGCCGGATCGAAATTTTATATTGAAAAGGTACATATTGTGAGGGGTTTCAATGGAACACAGGAACCCCCTCATAAATTATTTTCGCTGTTTAAAGCCTACCCCTGGCACAATTTTTCACTTTTTTACCTTATTGAAGAATATTTCATTTATACGAGGCTTACTCTACATTCAGGTTTTTTGATGATATAAATCTTTATTAACGTATAATATTTTATTTAATAATGTATTGTACAGTATTAGGAAAATTAATTAAGTACAACAATATATTCAGAAGAAAAAATTAGAGGCATAATAAATGTGCTAAAATTCAATTCATTTTTTCATTGTTCCTTATCACATCAAAAGGGAAGAAATTTTCAATATCATTAGGAAATTTTATTTCATATGTTTCTTACTCATTCCACTGGGCCTTCCATTCAAACTTGGGCAGTTTTCGCCTTGATTCTAATGAGTTTAAGATGAACTTTGACGGTTGTCATATCCTTATTCTTTCCTGACATGCCTTTGTTACTAGGTTCACTGCCCTTTCCACACTTTGACTGTAGCATGGAAAAGAAGCCATCTCCAGTGGCTTACATCGAGCCTGTAGTAGCTCATCGTCGCTAAAATTGTTTAGCAGCGGTGGAGTAATGATCTCTTTTTGCCAATCGATCATCTCGGTGTAGTCAGTAGATTGGAAATTGAGGGTTCGAGGCAATTCAAAGTTTCTGGTACCTGAAAATCCTGTTCTTAAAAGGATGATTTTCTGAATGGCTTGCTCCCTAATTTCTAGTCTCTTGTCAGTTACCATTGATGTGAGTATATTTTCTGGGTGGGCAAAGTAGGCGTTATTCTTTAATACTGGTTCTATGATTGATCTATGTTGTTCATCTAAATTTCGAAGCAAGCACATTAAATGCCAAAAGTTATATGCACCATCAGTTGCATTAGGATGAGATTTTATCCAAAACCACCCTGGAGCATAGAACTGTATAATAATCTTGAAGGTTTTTATCGGGATTTGGCGTTGATATATATAATCGAAAGACCCTGTTGGCTAGAGTTAGCCAGCGAGCATGGTGAAGGGTACCTGGGCATAGAGTGGACAGATCTTGAGAAGTATCTCCAGCTTGCACTGCCAGACACATATCATAGGGATATCTTTGATCACTGCTTAGCTCCTTCACAACGTTTGCTGGAATTTCTTTAATGTTTCCCTTTACGCGAGAATATTTGACTACCTCCAATTTTGTTAAATCTGTTTTCAGTTTATTCCCAATTGAACCCACAAAAGTATTTGGACCTGTTGTTTTACCATCAATGGCTTTGTAGACGTACATAAAAGGCAGCTCATTCAAATGCAAGAGGCACACCAACCACTGCACTGATCTGTTAAGATGAATTTCAACCAGTTTTATGGCTCCACCATTTTTTTCTGTATTTACAGGAGTACCATCACACAGTAAAGCTTTGATAGTATCTGTGCTGTTCGAGTCTGTAATAATAGTTATCAACTCTTTTGCTATGTAGCGAGCAGTTCCATTATCTGGTGTGACATGGTCTACACTCTACATAGATCCTTCCAGGTTCTTTCACAATAACATAGTGTTCTTCTTTTATCTTTCCACTTTTAGTTAATGTGTTATCTTTCCTTCCATCAAATCCAAGGCACGCCATCTTCAGATTTTCGGATTTAGACCTAAAAGTATCGTTTCACCCATGCGATTTCTTTCTCTTTCTAATTTCTCTGTCAAGCATGTTGGTGTGGTTAAGGATCCCCATATCTTTTAAAGCTGCATTGACTATTGCAGCTGCAGCTCTACAACTTACACGATAACGATCTGCTGTTAATGCTAGGTTTTTATAGGAGTGCCTGTTCTGAATATTCTCAGTCAATTCTAAATCGGCCTCATGATCTACATCCTGACTCTCTGAATCTACATCCATGTCTTCTTCGGTATTTTATATAAATTCCGATGGTAAAACATTGGTGGCTTCAGTCATTTCTTCTTGTGCTTTTAGTTGACGGTTTTGTGCTTCTTGGGCTCTTGCTAAAGATCTCTTCTTTGTTGAACTAGCTATGCGATCAATTGGTCCTAACTGATTTTTTCTTTGTTTTTACCCACAAAAGACTCCCATTCTGCTATTGGTATTTTATTCTTACACCTGCAAGATTTCCTATCAATTCCCTTATCAAACATTTCATCATACTGAGCTACTTTTAAGGCAAAACTTTCATTTCTTCGATGTAACGGCACCTTGTTCAATTTTGAGGCTTCTTTTATTAGTCGACTGACTTTAAGATAGATACCTTTGTGTTAATCGTAGGAAAAGAAAATTTCATCCAAATGTCTTCAATATCTTTTACAACAACCCTGTAACAACCATTAGCAGTCGCTGATCCTTTTGATTTAGCTTCTTTACGACGGCGCACAAAAAGGTAGTGTCTCAGTGACATCTGCTTTAGGAGTCATGGCTGCTGGGAATTCCGTAGGATATCCAAAGGCTGCATTTGAGGACTTGCTTCTAGTAGTCATAGTTTATATTCAGAAGTAAAATCAAATTATATGTAATATATAATAATTCAATTATAAATAATTAAAGCAAAATGCAAATATTTCTATTTATCTGAAACATAAAAATATCAAGCATTAAAAAACAACTTATCATGTAACATATAACAACATTAAACATATGCAAATATGAAGGTAAAAAAGGGAGGAGGGGCATGTGATAGGGGTAGTAGGGTAGCACATGCTTGATTTTTTTAATATTTTGTTAAAATGATTAAAAAATCCTTCTCACATAGTGCACTTTTTAAGAAATAAATTTTTTTCCCATTTAAATATATGCAAATATGAGGGTAAAAAGAGGGGGGTTATGTGCAAGGGGTAGCACATGCTTGATATTTTAATATTTTGTTAAGATGATAAAATGAACTTTCACATAGTGTACTTTTTAAGAAATAAAAAAATTCCCATTTTGACCCGGCCTAAATTATACAGTATGGATGTTATATGGGGGCTTGTTTTTTGCTGAAATTAACAGTGAAATATCTGTTTACGATGCCACCCAAACAAGTTTTTTGAGTATTGTAATTTCAAAATTTTCTCAACCGCGGCAGGGGGACACTCCTTACCCCCACTGGAGTCTCCAATGGGGGGTTCAGGATATGTCCCGCTTTTAACTTCAAAAAACCTGGTCACTTTAGGCGAAATACTCCCCACTCGACATGGGAAGTTTTCTCTCTAACATAAACCTAATGGCGAATGAGAACATGAACATTTTCAATATGAAATGGACCTATAGGGCCTACCCGTCGAATCGACAAGACCATAACATTGCCACTCTAAAAAAACTAACTTAACTCAACTTATCCTAACTAAATCTATTAACTTAAGCTAACCCACAATATACTCGTCTATATGATGTCAAGTCGATCAGATGTAATCCCGAAAAAAATTGACCCTTATAAAGATGAACCACCCATATATATATATATATATATATATATATATATATATATATATATTATATATATATATCAGGAAGCAACATATGTTGAATGTAATACAGTACCTTAAATAATGTTCACCTGAAAGAATTATATCGAACTATTGTTTATCCCCATACCTGACTAAGTATGATTTAGGGCTCAGTACAAAATTTAGCCTATACCAGGCCAGTCAATTTAGTTCGTTTAGTCCTCGATTATTTATCACACGAGCGAGGATAAAAGTTTTCGGTGCTCTTCCATATGTGCTCTACCGCGAAACTGTGATCTACCATATTCCAATACGTGCTCTACCGTGAAACTAGCCTTATAAGGCTAACTAACGAAAATATCATGACTTAACCTAACCAATCGTTAGGTAGGTCAACTATAACGCCCTTGACGATTGGTTAGGTTAAGTCGTGATATTTCCGTTAGTTAGCTGGAATATGGAATATTAGTTGGAATATGGTAGATCACAGTTTCGCGGTAGAGCACATATTGGAAGAGCACCAAGTTTTCTCCGTTATAAGCGTAAAGAGGTCAGCTTATGAGTTTAAGAGAGGTTAATTTTTGTAAGGCATAAATAATAGATTTAGATTTTAAATCACTTTGTCCGGAACAAAAATTTGAATGATTAATTAAATTGACAGAAAATGGGGGGAAAAAGTAAAACTAAATGTGAAATTCGATTTTATTCCATTCGATCAATTTCCTGAAAGATGACTACAATAATAGTGCGTAGTGGAGGCATTTATTGGATTGGAGGCTGGCACAGAATACTGAAAAATAAAAATATAATTCAATTTTCTGCATCGCTCTTTTACGTCGCGACAACCGGGTTATATATAATGAAATCCAAATGTGGTCTTATTTCATAGGAATAAAATAAATGTATTGCGATATTAGTATAAAGGAGGGACGGGGGAAATCGAGTCTCTGAAAATAAATAGGGACAACGAATTGAATCACATTCACCTAATCCAAACGAGCTTCTGGATTCTCCCTTTCGCGAAATGAATATAGAACAATCAGGACAGATTCGACACGGAGGCCGTATCGCTTTCCTATCGAATTTAATCCAGCGAACTTTATATACGGTCTCTCAATTTCCCTATTGGAGCCATTTTAATTGAATGCTCAGCATGCATTTCTATACTTCTTATTTATCTGTAAACTCTTCATGAAAGTTTGGAGACATTTACAGATTTCTATCTATGTGAAAGAATAAATTAAAAAGTTTCGTGTAGTTTTTGAAAAGGTTCCATCGGTGGAAAAAAATGTTTCGGAGGAAGCGAGAAGATTCCATGGGTCAAAGTTTTAACATAAACTTATTAAAAAAATATTCCTGAAATAATTCAAAGTCTAGAAAATTTATCTCTGATTTCAGATACAGTAAGAAATAAAACAAATTGGGTAGAAAGTCTATGAGTTTGGGAAGTTTGTTTTTCTTTGTAATATATATATATATATATATATATATATATATATATATATATATAATATTATATATATATATACAGGGTGTCCGAGAATTATCTGTACAATTTTTGGCTGTTATTAAAAGTCAACCATGAAGTGTAGAAATTCCAGTGTTGTCCCATTTTACAGAGAATCTCATTACGTTTTTTCTGATACCAAGTTTTGACAAGTTTTTAGAAATTCCAGTGTCGAACATATCTGTACAATTTCATTTTTAATAAAATTCTCGATAACACACGTAAAATTCTTAAACAAGATTATTTAGAATCTGTATTTTCAAAAGTTTCTTTTATTAAAGTAACGTTGTTACAAACATTCGATATGTGCACCATTAGTGATTCGAAAAACATCCAATCGATACTCCAAATGTTTGCCATGTACGCTGCAGCATATCCACATCAATTCGCTCAATAGCAGCTGTGATTCTTGCTTTTAAATCATCAATGTCTGTCACCCGCGTACATTTCTAAAAAACTTGTCAAAACGTGGTATCAGAAAAACTTGAATTCTCTGTAAAATGGGACAACACTGGAATTTCTACACTTCATGGTTGACTTTTAATAACAGCCAAAATTGTACAGATAATTCTCGGACACCCTGTATATATATATATATATATATATATATATATATATATATCTATATATATATATATATATATATATATATATTATATTATATATAGTGGCGCATCATAGGAATTTTCAGCGTTAATTATATTATTTTTTCTTTTAGGTAGGGATGGCTGCGAAATTAACAATAGCGAGAGGTAAGCTTGTTTTAATACATGAAATACCAGGTACTACAAATAGATGAATCGGTACAAAATGTAAATTCTGTACCGATTCATTTCACATTTCATATTTTATGAAAATATGAAAAGTCATTAAGCTTGGGTTTGTTTTTCTCGGCTGGTCTCGCACCGGCTTATCAGTGCCAAAACTAACTGAGAACAGCCCACCCTAATTTTCTTATGTAATACATTTAATGACTCGTATTTCCCCAAACATTTGTGTTAGATGGGATGTGAGGGTGTGCAAGGGTGTAATATAGATTGAGCAGTAGGCTCTATACATATTTTGGAATGTACTTTTTGAATGTATGCACGATAGAAGCAAACTTTGATAGGTTGTTTGATGCGTTCTTTGCTAACCTCGCAAAAAGGGCCAAGGTCTATGCCGCCATCACCTTAAAATGCAACCGAATCAACATGAAATAAATGAACAAGCACTACTGCGACTTCAAAGGGTGACCTTGCAACCTAACAACAAGCGGCAAGAGGCCTTACTTAAAAGGTAAATTTTCACTCTCACCCGTTTCACGTGATGATGATATTTTCCGACACCTTTTTTTCTACTCAACAACAAAGTACATAAAAGCATCACCCAAACACTGTCTATCGAAAATTAGGTGTGTGGCTGTATATAATCCCTTAATATAGGTGCGTAGCAATCAGTGGCGTTGTCATAATCAATCATAAGACTTCTTAATTGTACAGAAACGGGAAAACTAAAAGATTCAATTAGTCTATTCGAGGAAACTCCGAAAATGTCGAAACAACATTATTATTGATCTCCTTCCTTCCTCTCGAGTTTTCTGTAACGTTCACTCATTTTTATCTTTCACGTTACAAAGCAAGTTTTTAAAGTACAAATATTTTTTTACAGTTATTTTTAATGTTTAAAATCAGTTAAACAAGAGTGTAAAGCAATGTAATATTTAGGAAATACTTTAAATCTGTTTATGTTTTGTTATCGACATTTCTGAGATGGTGAATTATATCCTAACCACAAAACTTTCCAGAAAACTCTTTACACACAGTTTACCGCATACAGGTTTCTTATAAAACACAAAAATCCTGATTCAAACATACTTCCTGCAGTAATGCATACATACACACACACACATATATATATATTCAGTGTTTCAAAAGTCAGTTCAGCTAGGCCTATTCACACCTCGCCCTGATGAAAAGGATGGTCACAATGTCGTGACATTTCATATACGGAATGTGTTAAGTACGTCTTGAGTTCATATCCACCAATGGACACCGCGGTTGACCACCAGTTTTAAAAATAATTATGGAAAGGACATCTGCATGACATCATCATAACGAAAGACGAAATAACACCGTCTTGCGCATGCTCAAATTTGCACACCAAATTCCACTGTGCCATGAATTTCATTAGGAATCTCCAAATACCCAAATTTACTTTCCATACAAACATACATACAGTATTTGACGTTTATTCCTTATCTTACGAGTACGTTATTGTATTAAGGAGTATGTCTTATTGGCCTGTAGACCATATTCAACGGAAAACAACCACGAAATTTATTCCAAACATTCAGTATTAATCAAACGTGGAGCTTAAGTCTACTAAGGAGAGAGTCTGGCAGTCTAGATGCAAAATAAGAAACAGAATTAAAAAACAGTTTTCAATTCTTTTTTGTCTCACCCTTTCAAAGTCTAGAGAGAGAGAGAGAGAGAGAGAGAGAGAGAGTTACAAGGAGTTACAAGGAAAAGAAGTACCTCAAAAGGCCTTGCGGCCCATACCGAGGAGGTACCAATGGCAATGGGTGCCAGGGAAAATTTTGTAAAAGTTTATTTTTCTTTCAACTATCCTAGCAGTAGTAGAAAACTGGATAGAAAAGTAGAAGGCTCTCTCCCCACCCTCCGCTCCCTCCCTGCCAGAGGCAGGTATGGAAAAAGGTTGAAGAAAATACCTTGACCCTGGAAAAGTAGCCAAGGAAATTTTACAGGAAAGTGGAGAATATATAAATAGCTCTACAGTATATTTAGCTTGCTCACAGAGACACCGTGCAAGCGAACTCCTGCAGAGTTTTCTTATGTTTTAGTCTTAAACTATGAGAGTATTCAGTACTTTGTCTAGCCTATTTTTAAACACATTTACACTTTGACTGGAAACAACCTCTGAGGGAAGTTGGTTCCAGATATTAACTATTTCATAGGAAAAGAAATTTCCGCAGACTGAGGTCCTAAATGTCTTTACACACTCAAATAGTGTGCAATATTTCGTCTACCCTTTTCTTGAACTGATCCACAACTTCCGAAGGTAACCTGTTCCATGTGTCACAGATCTTATACGTAAAGTAATTCCCACACACACTAGTCCTAAACCGTTTCAAATCCAACTTCCAACCATTGTTGCGAGTTGGGTTATCATTTAAACTAAACATACTTCTAAAATCGACATCGTTCAACCCGCGTAAGAGCTTGAAAACCTCGATCAGTTGACCGCGCAGCCTCCGAGTTTCAAGCGAAAACAAGTTCAGGGCGCGTAACCGTCGATTGTAGCCCATATGCCTAACGGAAGGGATTAACTTTGTGGCCCTCGCCTGCACTCGCTCCAGCCTCTCAATATCTTTCCTGAGGGTGGGCGACCAGAACTGCACAGCATACTCCAGGTGCGGCCGAACAAGGGAATTGTACAGTGAGAGCACAATCTCCTTGTTCCGAAACTGAAATTGCCTCCTGATATAACCCAATAGTTTCTGGGCTTTTTTTTCCACTTCTACACACTGTTTCGTAAACTTAAGATCGCTGCTAATTAGCACACCCAAGAGAGAGGAGAGGAGAGAGAGAGAGAGAGAGAGAGAGAGGAGAGAGAGAGAGAGAGAGAGTTTCACCAAATGGTTATTTACATTTAATTTGTTGGGCTTTTGGGCCTACATGTTTGAAGCTCAACGAAAAAAATTAAAGATAAAAACAGCCTAAAGGAGATTTTTTTATAAGGGCCTACATAAAATATCTCGTCGGGACTACTTCATTCATCAGTTAACCAAACTGCGTCTTCATTTCATATTGGAAAAGCTCAAAGCTCATTTTCCCTTTAAATCTGGCATAAAATATTCAGAATTAACAGGTCACATTTTCTCATTTTGTTTATTTCATTTGTAAATTAGAAATTACTCATTTCTGTATTTGAAATAAAATGGAGTCTCACAGATCTATGAAATAACTTTTGGGACGAAAAATACACACCTGTCTCTATATATGTACGAAATTATATTATTGTAGGTACTGAAAAACCACTTAACATTGTGATCTATCATTTTTATCGGAGGCCATCCCCTACATAACTTCACGGAAGAGGGCCGGGTTGTCAATCTGAAGGTTCGAATCGGTTCGTTTTAGCTAAGTGCGCCTCCAGGTCTGCCTTGGTAGGATATAGTGCTTCGGATGATTGGTTCCCACTCAAAAATGTTGGTCCCCTTCCTTATATGAGCTTATTGAGATGTTACGAAGGAGGTTAAGCAACCCCAAACATTATCACCGGAGGCCTATACCATGCTTGCAAATTAAAGCAGTTTTGTAAAATATTAAGCCTATATGCTACAAATGAAATTCATGGTATACTGCTTTAAAATCATATAGGTCATATACAGATAAGAATATAGGCCTAAACGGCCGAAGGTGTTTTTTTTTTTTTTTTTTTAATGAGACCTTAAAGATTGTTTGGAGCCATTTGTTGTTGAATAATTTGGTAAACATTTAGTTTCGAGGACACCAGTTTTTTGGAGCCGTACGTTAGTGACGTGACGTAGGAAATAACTAACCAAATTGAAATGACCACTTAACCTAATGTAACAGAACCCGAATGTAAGTCACGCCTATTGGCCCAAAGTATGAAACAGACGACTCACCAAAACCTGGTGTTCCCAAAATTTAATATAACCCAATTTTTTTTATTTATTAATTTCTGGTATCTGTTCTGAAAATGTTTCCATGTTAGTAAGCGTAGCGTACGCTATTATATAGAGGTAAGTTACGTAGATGAGAAACTAAACTAATCTTAACTATACCTAACCTAACAACCTAACCGAAAATGAAGATATGTTTAAGAAAATGCTGCACGATATTTCTAACATTTGAGTTGAAAAAACCTAGTCTAGGCTTTTTCTCCAAAAAAAAGAATAGTACTTTAAAGGCAAATTTTTATAATTTCTTTTCGTTTCTCCAAAAAAAAGTTATTTTTTAAATTAGCGGAATTTTTATTTAAAATTTTTACAGTTCATAAAACTGAAAAAAAAAAAAAAAATTTTTATAACAACAACCTCTCCGCAGCATTGGCCTAAAAGCAGGCACAGGTACTTTCAATAGGCCATAATTAATAGTGATAGGCTTCCAGGTACCATGTAGCCTACTAGAATAATTGAAGAACTATACTGATGACAAAAATAAGTAACCTAATCTAACTTATATTTTAAAATAGCCTAATTTTATCTAAAGAACCGTAACTGAATTGTATCAGCTGTAACTTAACTTAACTATACAAATTTAATCTAACTAGTCTTAAACTTACGGACCAATCAATCGAATTTTTTTTTAAATTAACCCCCGTGACCAACTTTAACCTAAACCACTCAAACTTAATCTTACATAATTTAACCTAAGCACACCATACTCAGCAGCCACCTCTAAACCTAATTCAACGGGCCCACTACTAATGCATCGACAAAATACCTTGTAGATTTGTTGGGCAAATGTCCAACAGTGACATTCAAGAGTTGAGCAATTTCCTGTCACTAATGACTCCTATATAGAGTTTCATAAAACATTTGTCACTATTTATCAAAATGAGGTTAGGTTATTGGCTTAGGCTAGAATTTTAGGGTTTATAATCATGAATAAGATTTCTAGTGCAAACTTCCAGCACAATGAAACAACAGGAAAATAGACAATGATTGATGAGTCAGAAAGCCTAATTTTATCGGCAAAATGGTAACTATACACTTACGAAGAACATTTTTATTTGGTTTTATAAGTATTCCGGAAAATCATAAATTCGATCATTAGCCCTGTGAGGACCAAAAAAAATTATATTAAGACAAAATTTAAACTGATCTAAAGGCAATATAAACTAGGAATTCATTTCTTGCAAACTTATTTATATACAGTATATAGGCCAATATGTTACGCACAGATCGTGCGTGGAACAAGGAAATCTTCTGGGAAAATTAAATCCGCTCATAGTCTGAATAAGTAATGGTAAATGACAAATACTGTAGTTTATTCATTTTCATGATGGAAGCCCAACGTGGGCAACGGGCACTAGCAAAGAGACCCCGAAATATATAGCTGGTGAGGGAAGCTATATTTGTCATTTACCATTACTTATTCAGACTATAGTGGATTTAATTTTCCCAGAAGAGTTCTTTGTTCTGTGTACGGTCTGTGTGTAACAAAGTTTCTCAGGGGACCATTCTGAGTTGTAGAGTGTGATCTAAGCTTAAATTATCATTAAAAATGTACACTATTAAGCACAATAATATTTATTAACGAAAAATTAACGTAGAACCAAAACGAAATAAAATAAGTGGACTTCAGTTAAGCTGGATTACCCGAGAGATTAATGTTGAAACTCAACGTAAAGTAATTTCAACGAACAAACTTAAATGAGAATTTAAGCCATTAAAATGAAAATTTAAAACACAATTTCAACAGAAGATTCATTGACGAACATTAAGTTTCGGGGACACCAAACTTCGGTGATCCGCCCATTTCGCGCTTCGGGCGGGCCAATCGGAGTGATCCTTACATACGGGTTAGGTTAAATTAGGTTAGGTGGTTGTTCTAGTTTGGTCAGTTACCTACTTTCGGCCAATCAGGAATGAAAAACAACTGGTGATTTCGAAACTTAAGATTTACCGACTTACTATTACGAATATGGAGTTTCTTTTGGCAATTAAATAAAAAAAGAATCCACAGTTCTCACAAGTTCTTGTTGAGGGGAACTGGATGTATCTTTAAAAACGTCAAATTTATTGGTTGGTTGTTGCTATGTGCATGGATATCGTGTTCCGTTTTGTCTTTCGGGTTATCGTATGGGCGAAGTTTCTGAAGTTTTCCTGACAAATTTTGTGTGTGTGTGTATATATATGAGGAATTTCATTTAAACAAGTAAAATAAATGAATGATGTAACCCTACAGAGAAAAAGAAAAATAATTCCAAGGCCTTTGCATATTCAACAGTACACGTCGTCGTCAGGGAATCATTCCCTAACGAGGTGTAGTGTTGAATACATGAAAGGCCATTTATCTACCAACCACTTTCTTTATTGTGTGGAAGGATGAACAGCTGGGTTTTGCTGCGCGCCGGCTGACGTCACCGGGTCTCGAACCTGGGGCCGATGGATTCGTAGTCAGCGACACTAACCACTACACCACCGAGACGCATATATATATATATATATATATATATATGATGCAAACCCACAAGGAAAAGAAAAATGATTCCAAGGCCTTTCGTGTATTCAGAAGTACACCTCGTCAGGGAATTCCCTGACGAGGTGTACTTCTGAATACACGAAAGGCCTTGGAATCATTTTTCTTTTCTTGTGGGTTTGCATCATTCTTTCATTTCACGTGTTTAATTGTGAAATTCATCCCATATATATATATATATATACACAAAACTTGCCATGTATCTCCAAAAAATTACGAGTATTCAGCGCTTTTAAAAGTTAGGAGCAAGTGTAGTTTACGTCCCCCTGTGGTGCCTAGTGTAGTTTATGGTCCCCTACATTATCCTAGTGTAAATTGTGTTCCCCAACTTTGTCCGCGTATACCTAATCAAATAAAACGTTAAAACTAACGAAAATATTACAACTTAGCGTCTTAGCCTAACCAATCGTCAAATATATATATATATATACGGTATATATTTATTGACGATTGATTAAGTTAAGTCGTAATATTTTCGTTAGTTTTAACATTTTATTTGATATTCATTTAAAAAAATGTCTCCTAAAGATCCTAGTGTAGTTTACATTCCCCAACTTGAACCTAGTGTAGTTTGTCCCCCCTTTTGCGTCAGGGGGACGTAAACTACACTTGCTCCAAAAGCTATATTTTCAGTCACTTCTCTCATGTTTTAAGAATGAAAAAAAGGAATGATTGATTGATGACAAGACTGCATTAATTTTGACAAATTCTCTGCCAAGAGGTTAGGCCTGAGAGGCAACTTTTATTTTTTTCCTAGAAAGGTCTTTTTATTACTTTAAAAAACTAACTATAAGTTATTAATATAAACCTAAATTATAGATTTAAAAGTAAAAACAAAAAGAAAACTTTCTTAACTAACTTTGTAAACTCTATAGCGATTACAAAATAGAAAAGTTATTTGTCTGAGAGAGAGATTTATTAGCCAATATATTTACCAACATACAATGAACAGCAAATTTAATTAATTATAGATCTAAAATGAAGAATAGTCGTCGAATTACTTTTTTAATAACCAAAAAAATTAAATTTTACCAATTTTAAATCTTAATAAACGTTATTCAATGAGTGTTTAAAAATATATGCGCTAACAACGTGGACAAATATGTAGTTTCGCGGCCACTTTTTTTTTTTTTTTTTTTTACTTTGAACTCCTGACTGGCCGAAAGTTAGTTACATAAGAAATAACTAACGAACCTAAAACGACCACCTAAGCTAGAGTAGCCTAGCACAAAGTACCATTCATCCTGATTGGGCCGACGTACGAAATCTGGTGGTCACGAAAGTAAACATTAGCCAAAACATTTTTTTTTTAATGAAACTTTAGAGAAATAAAAAAATTACAGAACGTGTCACGAAAATGTAATCGTAACATAAATTTAAACGAAAGATGCTAGCAGCACCTTCAATTCCTAACTCTCGTACAGTATTTCTTTTAAATACAAGTCCCTCTTCCTTTCGTTAAAGTAAAATTATGTAATTTGACTGGTCTAAAGCTGTAGGCTGTAAACCTAAAATGCGTGCGTTCAAATGAACGTATCATAACACTAACATTTATTCTATTTTCCGGCAAATGACTGCCAACAATACAAATGCAAGGTATGTTCACATACCATCTTCACAGAAACGCATGTTGCATACGTAAATAATAACAAAATGGAGATTTGTGTGTGTGTGTGAAGTTATACGTACACAGTATGTATACTTTTAATATATGAATTAGTTTGTTAATAAAGATTTACAAAAGTTGGGTCGCACTTTTGCTGGTTACGAATATTAAAAAAGTGAAATAAAGTGGAAATAAATTGAGGCACAGGGCCTAGTTACTCACCTTGTTTATGAAAATTCTGGTGTCTCCAAGGACAAACCTTGTTCATTTCAGTTTATTAAAAAGACTCGCTTATATATATATATATATATGCTTAATATATATTATATATATATATATATATATAGTGAAATCAAAAACAAACAGACTATTTGTAGATGAAAAGAAAACTTCATTTGTTTAAAAGGATATGGATTCTGGATGGCTGTCAAGCAGATGAACCGGAGTCTGGATGTCTGCGAAAGACATCCGAACGTAATCGGAAGAAAATCCGGAAACGGCAGATCATCATCGGATGATGCAGCCCCGACACTCAGGGTCTCTTCAGACGCGGAGCTAATAGATCCGTGGAGTTCCCTGGGGGGCGGCACGAATGCCACAGCCACGGGGGGCATGCGGGACCCTTCGTATTGACCTTGGGGTCGCGATGACCCATCAAGCTCCGCCATCCCATTACCATCACTCATGAGGGGGCATCGGAGGGGTTAGTTCACCGCGGGCAGCAAATATTAATATGAATAGAAATGACACGCGATACAATTATACCTGTACATACAATACAGTCTAAGTGAATTCGAATCACTTTTTAACCAAAAGTTTGATCGTCCGTAATTATTATTATTATTATTATATCATCTTCGCAGAATCAAAAAATAACAACTTAATCAAATATATATTCTTGGCAAATAAATTTGAAATGAAAGAGTTTTCCGTGACAAATTTTCCAGCCAGATTTACGTACAACCTCACTCTCTCAAAGGCTCAACTTAAACTGATTCTTCACTCGAATTTTGAATGGAGCCACCTGAGAAGCCACGCCCACTCTTACCTTTACCCAACCTATTTTCTCCTTAACTCCTCCTACTTTGCTTTTGCTCCGCCCCTTTGCTTGAGCCTCGACCTCGAGGTGTGTACAAGTGGTTGCTGTTTCTTAAAGCAATAATGAGTAGACATTTGTGCAGTTAACGTTGAGAGTATATTTTAAAAGCAATAATATTTTCATTATTCGCAATCCTTCTTTCTATGTTAAATATTAGAATCTATAATTATTTTAATTATTATTAATTAAATAGATAATATAAAAACAATATTTAACAAAATTCTCTCTCTCTCTCTCTCTCTCTCTCTCTCTCTCTCTCTCTATATATATATATATATATATATATATATTATCAGAAATAGTCTGAGATGCAGATCCAAAATGTTAAAACTTATAGTAAAAGCTCTTAAGAAACTGTAATAAAGTTTTAATTAACGATTTAAATGAAGTATAAAGACGGAAGTTTATAAACTTTTAAAATAAGTAAATTTTTATTTAACTTTTTAAAAAATATCATGCGCAAACACGGAAGTAATTCTTTGTTAACCGATTTTCCATGAAAGTTGGTTTCCAACCACGGTAAAATAGACCTAAGTGTATTGAACCACTGTTGTCGGATATTTCTCATTGCGCATTATGCGATGGAGCGTAGCGAGCTGCGGAAATCTAAAAGGTAGGGTTTTAGTTTTAGTCTAAGCCTTTATACGTAGCCCATTTTCAGTTTATTAGCACCCTGAATTTCAGTGTTTTTCGAAGGGGAATCGGCGAACTGTAGTCAGTGTGGTTCGCGAAAGAACCGAATCTCAGTGGTTACCACATTACCATCGAACGAGATATATTACATAATAAAGGTAAGCGGGGCTCACTCGCTAATACTTTCGACCAATATTGATACTTTCACCTGATTTTACCACCTTTGCGAGAAATGGCACCATGAAGAGTGGTTCACTGTAGTACGTTCAATGGAGACGTACTTACAGATCCATGGATGACTTCTATTCATGAACTTATTCTTCTTGTTTGCTTCATTACTGAATGTTATCTGAGAAAGGATTTTTATTTTTATTTTATTTTATTTCGCTCTTAAGCTTTAGGCTTTACTGGGCTCCTAATTAAAGATTTTAAATGTAATCCCAAATCTCAAAAACAGCTTTTCTTCCTCTCTCTCTCTCTCTCTCTCTCTCTCCTCTCTCTCTCTCTCACACACACACACCACACACACACACACAGCTCAGTTGACTTATATGTGGTGCGTAATTAGTTTTTGTTTTGTGTCCGGATGTTGACGAATTAAGAAGGTAGGGCAAAGAGTAAGTACTATTTTTAACTATTTAAAATGTATTGATGTTAAAATGAGCAAAAATGGAACTTTAACTTTTCTGTCAGCGGATAAAGATCCGACCAACCCTGGTTCAAAGCAGACTGTACATGAAAAATATATAGCGATAAGTCTGCAGATGCATTTTCAGTGCCAAAGCAGAAAAAATAAGGAATCAGGAAAAGGAATTGAGAGATAATATGATAAGTTAGAGTAAATACTATATGGTTTTATACCTTGAGGTAAACGATATACTAAGACCATGATGCGTTATCAAATGACGCTTTCAGACCAGACAAGCTCGTTTGACAGTTAGGAAATAAACATAAGAACATAAAAAACAAATATGTTGATTTTTTTAAAGAAATGTACGAACATAAAAGCCAAGAATAGGGAAGTAAATGCCATTTCAAATTAGAAGTCTCCCACCAGCGTGCGAGCTTCTTTTTGGTGGCACTGCTGTTTGCGAAATCTGTCAAACTTTACACACGCAATTCCGGAAGAATTGATTGAGCCATGTACTCATGAATTTGTGCATCCGACGTTTTAATCCACTTTATGGACATAAAACAAACCAGATTCCCGCGTCAAATGATGCTATCAACCGCAGGATTTATATGTTGGCCGAAGATGTTTCAGAGCAGTCAAATGAGAATATTACATTGTCTCAGTGGTATACGCACTTCAGTTGGATGAATGATAGCCATCCTCAGCCAGGCAATTCTACTGGTGTGCGTACGATTTAGCGAGTATAGCGTGAGAAGGATCGGAATGAAGAGCTCCTACGCTGCTTTCAATGAAAACCTATCGTAAGTGATTTTTTCTTTGTCAAATAACGCTTTGGTTAAAGGAAAGGTTTTATGAGGTTTTTTACATCGGCGTTTGTTAATTCAGATAGAGTTACGTGCAGTTATAATAGACCGAAATTCTGGAGTTGTAGTGTTGTTGCTATGAAGATGTCATTACAACACCTTTTTTTTTTTTTCAGAATCTATACTTTCTACGTGCAAATTTTAGGCAACATTTTTACACTAATCTACTTTTCTTTATGTTTGAAACTAATATTATTTTTTTGAACATTCTTCCTAATTTCTTTTATTTTATTTCATTTATTTATCTTATTCATTTTAAGTATGAAAATGTATTGATAAATAATGCGTAGGATAAATTGTTTGTTTTTCCCATAGATATTAAACTTAAAACCTAGGCTTTCCCTACGTACACGCACATCCAAAAACGGGATGGAGTTGTTTTGTTCCACTTCTAAAGTAAACTTAATGGAGGGGACTTAATTATATAACTGAACGAGGAAGTTATCCGAGTCGCACCATTAACTATTAAACGTGAATTTTCAATCTTTGATGCCAAGTTTAATTAATGAGTTCCAAAATAATTCTCGTGAGAGAAAGTCAAGCATGTTCATTTGTTAGAATTGTTCATTGTATTGATGAAATAATTCTTCAGTCTTGTTTCACTCAAGATAATAACAACTAATAACTAATAACAACTTTCACTCGAGCAACATCGTTAATAGACACATTCTTGAGTCTGCCATTATTCAGTTTACAAACAATTTCAGCCTCAGCCAGTGCCTTTTTTCGTTCGATCCTGTTATTTCGAATTCTTTCAGATCAGATTTAGATAAGCAGGGCAAGGCGTTAAAACTCTGATAGCTTTTCCTCGTGGATTGTATGCTACTTCTCCAATATGCTCTCCACCAATTATATAATTATATAATTTTTGTTATTCTATATGAAATGTATATACTGTCTCGATCTTGTTATTAATTTCAGCGTTTGAGCACTATTTCGTGTTTTAATGTTCTTTCGTCGTCGTTATTTTCATCATAAATTTTATTTACGTGTTATTTTTGTGAAATATATAAATATATATATATATATCGTCAACAGTTGTCCGAAAATACCAAAAATATATGTATATTGGTATAATGGTTAGCATTGTTCACTACAAATCCACCGGCTCCGGGTTCAATTCCTGGCGATGGCAGGCGGCGCTTAGTTCACCCAGCTGCTCATCCTTTCATACAAAAAGTTGGTCCGTAGATAAATCGGTACGCTGGGTATCCTGGTGGTTAAGACGCTGAGCTGCTGATCGGGAGGTCATGAGATCGCGACGAGTGAGGACTTTGCAGTTTGTATATTCATAACTTATTCGGGACTTAGAGGAAAACTAAAATCATTCGTAAACGTGAAACGAAATTAGGACTAAAATATTTTTAAGAAACAATAATAAGTAGACGGGATCGCTTCGCTCGGGCCTCCAGACGCTCCACGGTGACTCTTGTACAGGGTGGGGCACGGGAACCAAGTGTTTTTGGAATAATCAGGAAAATGATATTTATTTTTGTAAAGAAAATATATTGGTAGAACAACATTCGTAAGAACATAGCATTTCATGTCATAATAATCATGTACCGAAAATTATATCTGGCATATGATGTCCTTGGCCGTCGACGCATTGTTGAAGGCGTTTACGAAAATTGGCCTCCACTCTTCCCAGCAGGTCTCTGTTGATTTGGATGATTTGTTGACGGATCGCTTCCTTCAATGCATCTAATGTACGGGGCTTGTCCTCGTAGACACGTGACTTGAGGTACCCCCATAGAAAGAAGTCACATGTGGACAAGTCAGGGGACCGAGGGGGCCATACAATGTCACCAAATCTCGAAATGAGATGGTTGGGAAACAGGGGGCGAAGAACAGCCATTGACGCTCTGGCGGTGTGTGGCGTGGCCCCATCTTGCTGAAACCACAAATGTCGACGAGCAATACGCCTTCTTCGTAACTCAGGGATGAAAAAGGTGTTCACCATCTCAATGTAACGCCCAGATGTTATGGTAACGGTAACCCCATTTTGTTCGAAGAAATAGGGACCGATGACGCCAAACTTTCCCACCGCGCACCAACTGTAACCTTAGGGCTATGCAGCGGTTTTTCATGGAGTTGTCGCGGATTTTCAGCAGCCCAATACCGACAGTTTTGATTGTTGACGGCCCCATTAAGGTGGAAATGGGCTTCATCACTCATTACCACCATCATGTTTTCATTCTGCTCATAAAGTGCAAGCATTTCCTGTGCAAATTTCAGTCGTTGGGGGCAATCGTTTACATTCAATTCCTGCACCATCGCTAACTTGTATGGGTGAAAATGTAATTCTTCATGCAAAATCCGTCTAACAGTACGATTGCTGATTCCGAGTGCAGCTGAATGTCTCCGAGCAGAGCGGCCTGGGCTTTGCAACATCGCTTGTCTGACCCTTTCAACGTTCTCTGGAGTACGCACAGTGCGTTGCGGCCCCTTCGGTTTTGTTTTCATTATTGAGCCTCCTGTTCGAAGATTGTTAACCCAACGTAAGATTGTGTCACGAGCGGGAACAGAGTCATTTCGATGAATGTTGAATCTGCGGCGAAACGCACGCTGAACTGCTGTCACTGACTCGCCACTCCTAACAAAATGATCATACGCGAACATGCGGTGTTCTAACGTCCACTGCTCCATGATGGCACCTGAAAGATAAAGGTGAGTGTTAGTTAAAGTTAAATGCTATGAACCCAGGAATGGAATGCTACCTACCGCACGCCCCTCCCATTCCTAATGGCCGATTACTAGCTATTCAAAAAACACTTGATTCCCGTGCCCCACCCTGTATATATAGTCCAGGAGGAGGTTCTCAAAAAAGGCCTAGAAAATTGAAAACGTAGCATGCTCAATATTCACAACATTTGACTTCATATTCCGTTAGAAGTATGTCTAGGGGTATTATAGGCCCTGTTGTACTAAAGAATTGTGGTATCACTAAAATTTTATGAGCATTTTTCTAAACCAAAATAAAGTAAATTTTGCGTGAACTTTTCGGTGCCAGTTTTGGGATGTGCTTTGTTTTAACTGCGATTGCTCCATCAAAAAGCGTCATATCTTCACCAAATTTAATACATACAATAATACAATACTAAAACACAACACCAATTAATTTTTTCTCAAAAGATTTTATTTTTTACAAAATATTTAGGTTTTATGAAAATATTTTTAGTTTTCATTTACATTTTTTTAGTTTTCATTTACATTTTTTTAAGTTTTCATTTACATTTTTTTTTTAGTTTTCATTTACATTCGTTAACAATTTGGAAAATGAAAAGAGAAACTTTTCTCTTCACATTTAAAACTAAATTTCAATTCAGAAACGATATTGAAAGAGGAAATGAATAGTTAAGTGAGAAATTGAAATTGTAAAGTAAATATACGATAGTAATGAATAAACTTGTTTTTAAGCTTTAGTTTTCATGACTCGTTGTAGAAATGAAATGATAATAAAGTTCATTCACAAAAAAGGTAAATATACGCATTCGTTACATTGTTTAAAGATAATAATATCAACTTTAGCATCCAATTAGCTACGATAAAATGTACGATTATTATTTAACACTTTCGCTCCCACGTCACCCAATGTGAGTGACATGGGTTTAATGCCTCGTACCGCGTCACTCATTAATGAGTGACAGCAAAATTTTGAAAATACCCGGGTCACTCAAATGTAATTCGCGGTACTTTAAATTTGTATGGGGTTATAAGAGCCTGGTACCTAAGCAAAGTTTTCGTCAATACGTAATGGAGTTTAGCTAAAAGTTTAATTAAATGTTTTGTTGTTAGTAAGCGCGCATCTCTCGCGTCTCGCCACTTCAGGACGACGACGCCATGATTATCCTCTCGTGCAATCATTTCTCCTTTCTTCAGCTTTTTCTCTAAGACTTCTTTTGGCATATTAGATTTGTTAGCTCTTAGTGTACCAACAACATGCGTTTTTTCAGCAAGAAAGAATCTAGCTAGTGAGTAGCTTGTGTAAAAGTTATCCACATACAAAGTTCTTCTTTCGTTTCTCAGTCCAACAGTCAAATCTTGACAAACTCTTTGCGCTTGACCCACCTCTCTTCCTCTTGTTGTATTCTTTCCACCATAAACTTGCAATGACCATATTATTGCATGTCTGTAGTTTGCATGGTATGATAGTGTTTGAGTTAAGAATGTGTTGCATGGTTTGTAATGCGTTCTTATTTTACTTCTTTTCATCTTTCACCCCTTTCCAGCCTAGTGGGCTGCATCCTCTACCTCCCTATGGAGTAGAGGATCGGTCTGCAATAGCTGGAAGTATGTGTTGCTTTGAGTTAAGAATGTTTTGTTCTTTGAGTTAAGAATGTGTTGCATGGTTTGTAAGCATTCTTATTTTGCTTCTTTTCACCTTTCACCCCTTTCCGGCAGAGTGGGCTCTACCTCCCTATGGAGTAGAGGACCGTTCTGCAACCTTTTCTATTCTCTCCGACTATTTTTCTGACTTGTCGGCAGTAGCCGGTGGATGATGATGGTGAGTCTTTTTTCTCTTTTTCTGAATGAATGTTAACCCACGAGTGATAGGTGTTGTTACTTACTTAACCCCTTATTCTCTTCTCTTAACTCCCTACTCTTTCCTCTCTCCCGGGCTAACCTTAGAGTGGATCTTAGGGTCTTTGTTAGCCTTAGCTTCTGTAGATCTGTAGATATCCTTCAAATGAGCAAAGCTTCTGTTGTAGGTTTCGAGGAATATGCTGTGGAGGACCTACGACAAGCAGGAACTTGGTTTTGCTCAGCATACCTATTTGTTTCTTTGACAATCATAAAAATCACTTCTTTGTCAACCAGAAGATTGTATGCTTGTAATGAAGTGATATTTGGGGCTAAATTTTTCTTTATTTTGCCATTTCCAGTATAGGGGAGATTTTGTGTTCTGTTCCTAAACTCCGTCCAAGATGACTGAACTCGAATCTGAGGAGTAAAGTTTTCAGCTTCTCTCTCCTCTTCATCTTCCTCTAGAGCCATGGCAGAGAAAACTTCCTATAGTTCTTCTTCACTATCACTCTCTTCTTCAGCCGGACTAAAATTCGGATCGGCAACTGACTCAGCAAACTCATCATCTGACTCAAATAGGATATCATTCATTTCACCAACACTTAGTTGTCTCTTTTTTGACATTGTTAGCCTCAGACTAGCTGTACTAATATGAATTTGTTAAAAAAAAAATGATGAGCTAATGTATGAGGCTCTATAGATCTCTATGCTGTAAACATTTTGTTAAATCTGAAAAGAAAAGAAAAAATGCGTGAATCACACGTGAGTGACATGGTCCTGTAAGTCAACGAACCTTCTTAGAGGCCCAAATGTCACTCATTGTTTGGAAGTTAATAAAAATCAAGAAAAACCTAATAACTAAAAATCTGCCCCAAAATCATCACATAATCAGCTCAGGAGATATGTTCTGCTGTGCCTCCAATGATCTTTTCCAGGTTAACGACTGAAAGTTGACCCTTTCCAGATGGTGTTTTAAACGATTAAAAGTGGTGGGGGGGGGAGATTTTCATTTTTTGTTCCTTTTGACAGAACATCTAGTCACGTGTGCTGTCGACTGAGGTGTCTACTTTCTTGGCATTGCACAATGCACAAACAAGTTTCTCGCAGTTTATCACAATATCTGCGGACAACTCAATACTTTCTCCGAGTTGGGGCAAAGTTTTTTGGTAGTCTACTGACGCTCTTACCATTTTTAGGTACAATACCACAGAATGAACTTGTGCTTTCACACCTAGTGTGAAAGCGTGCAATCCTGGAAGAGCAGAACACATACTTGGTCCAAGGCTACTCGCAATATCGGGGAGGAATGCATTTAAGTTTATCTTTTGTTCCAGTGCGAAACCACAACTCAAGACAGTGGAATTTGTTATATATATATATATATATATATATATATATATATATATATATTTAAATGAATAAAACCACGAAGGAAAGGAAACAGAATAGTGTTCAAGCGCAATGACATCCTCAGGAACACTGAAGTAAATAAAAAGTTCGAGACTATATATATATATTTTTTTTTTTGTGTGACCTATATATAGTCTCGAACTTTTTATTTACTTCAGTGTTCCTGAGGATGTCATTAGACGAAAGCGCTTGAGCACCATTCTTGTTTCCTTTCCTTCGTGGTTTTATTCATCTCATACACAGTGTGTATATATGCTCAATACCGCTACATCAGTGTTTGGGGACTGAATTATAACCTCTGGATGATCGTGAAAGGCATTAATAGCATAAAACATCACTCGCGTATATGCCTCTTCATAGTCACATCGAAGTTCCTTAGCAGGACGAACAGGGTCATTCAGTAGAATTACTGTATCCATTCCGATCTTGAATCTACCGGCCAAGATTACCTTCTTAGCAGGTGGCAAACTACTAGGACTCTTTTCACACCAGGTTTCACTTAGATATGCAGTAAGGTTGGCTTTGTTTATTGGGTTGTTGATATATTTGTCCCATTGTTTTGGTACAAGCGTGTTATCTCCACATATTTTTACCCCTAATGAAGTAGTGCATCCTCGTCGTGTACGTTCTCCAGCTTTGATGGAATCTTCTTTGTCGTAGCGGTCGAAGCTAATGTCGATTCTGTTGCAGTTCCGTTAGTGAATTGGTTGTACAAGAAATTCCTAATACTTATCAGCTTGTGCTCCAAATGTGCTGGCTCCTCCACTTTTTACCATTTGCACAGCTGACATCGCATCCACTATACAGTATATGAAACTGGTATTGGAGCGTCTGGTATTGGGTATCTGAAGTGGACTTCTACTTCCTTTACAACTTCTGAAAGAAGAACACTTTTCACGGGTTTCCTTAATGATCCATCAGAATACGCCAATGAAAAGGGTACATCAGATATTTCATAGGTTAATACTAGGGTTTCTTTCCCGGGATCCCGGATCCCGATCGGCTGTTTTTATTGGATTTGAAAATCCCGGGAATTGGACAAATATCCCGGGAAATCCCTGCATTTTAAAATGACTTAATTTATTTTTTATTGATTTATTTGTTTTTTTCTGTTGTTATTAGAAGGCTCTTGGGTAGAGTTAAAGAAAACTGCATAATATTTACCACATTTTATTCTACTTTCTAATTTCTTAAATGAACAACTACTAGCATTAGCAACTTACAGCAATCTAAAAGTGGGCCCGTATGCCAAAAACTGGCCGAGGGAATGTCGTTAGCGCTTATAATACAAGGAACCGAGTCTCAGTATATTACACTGGTATGCATCAATTTTTCTGTCAAGGGTTTTGTAAGTGATTCTTATAGAGTTTTTCCTGCTGATTTCGAATCTGCAATCCGTTTTTCTCAATCAGCTCAGGTTATCCGGCTATGGCCTCATAAGTAAAATAGAATTTTTCGTGATTTTGTCAAAGCGGAATTGGAACAGTAACATCTATCATCACTTGTTTCACTTGTATAATATCTTTTTTTACTTTTCAGGCATATAGATAAAATATTTCATAATGAATAGAGCGTGTAAAAATGATCCCAATAGATTCTGCTACATATGTGGGACGGTTACCATGCCAAATAACCAGTCCCAAATCACTAAATTTGTGAAGACAATGTATAGAGCATACTCTGGAATTAAGCTAGGGGACCAGGACAAACATTTCGCCCCTCATATGTGCTGCAAGACGTGCATTGAAAATTTGAGAAGATGGAGCAAAAGCAGAGCGAAATCTTTGCCTTTTGGAATTCCCATGATTTGGAGAGAAGGAAAGGATCACGTGACTGATTGCTATTTCTGCATGACAAACCTCCAAGGTGGGCTTATAAATTTATTTTTCTTAAATATTTTGAAATCCTCGTATGAAACTTGACATAATATTCACCATAATGTAATATTCACCATATATAGCATAATATTCACCATAATGGTAATCATACATTTACACATACATATTGTTATACAAGTTACATTTACATATACAATGATTGTATATTTTCTTTCTTTTTCATTCATATTGTCCCCGAAGGACAATATGAATGAAAAAGAAAGAAAATATACAGATTCCATCGACCTATTTCATATCTTACAGACCGCAGCCTTCCCTCACGAGCCGCCACTGTCTGAATGCTTCTTCTATTTCATATGCAAGTTTTATATCCATGTTTCTGTGTTTCTATTTTCAGGAGTTAACAAGAAGAATAAACACATTGTTGTATACCCTGACATTCCTTCTGCTATGAGACCTGTACCCCATGGTCCTGGAATTCCAATACCCGACCCACCTCAAACCCTGGACTTCGATGATTCTGATGATGAATCAATGACCAATACCAATGACCAGTCCCAGTCGGATATACCTCAAAATACCGCTTCAAATGAGCCGAGGCCTCTCAACCAGGCCAAACTTAATGATCTTACCAGGGATTTAGGACTTTCCAAATTAGCTGCCGAGATCTTGGGCTCACGACTTCGAGAGGACAACTTGCTGGCTCCGGGAACAACATTCTCCTGGTATAGGAAACGAGAGGAAGAATTTCGCAAGTTTTTTGCAGTGCACGAAAATACCTCTTCCTTAGTGTACTGCTGCAATGTTGAGGGGCTAATCGAATCCTTGGGCCTGCCATATAACGCATCAGAATGGAGGCTATTTATAGACTCGTCTAAACGAAGTTTGAAAGCAGTACTTCTCAACATTGGGAATAGGGTTGCATCAGTCCCTGTAGCACATTCCGTACAACTTACTGAGAGCTACGATAACATGAAAATTTTACTGGATGCTCTCGTATACGACCAACATAACTGGAGGATCTGTGGAGATTTGAAGGTAATACTAATATCATAAGTAAACTATTGCTATTGACTGTTGTTTTTCCAAAGGTTATTTGAGAGCGTATAAAAACACTTAACTTCCCCACAGAAGTGATACAGTCCAATGCATAGATTTTTTTATCTGATAGAACAAATTCTCTAAATTCTTTAAATATTTTCATTTTTTTTCAGATTGTGGCATTTGTATTGGGAATGCAAGGGGGATACACGAAATACCCATGTTTCCTCTGCAAATGGGATAGCCGAGCGGATGAGAAGCACTATGCACAGCGTGAATGGGCATCCAGAGAGAATTTTGAATCTGGGTCGCATAATGTCGTTTCAGTGCCCCTTGTACCACCAACAAAAATTTTGCTCCCACCACTTCATATTAAGCTGGGCTTGATGAAAAATTTCATCAAATCAATGAATAAGGAGGGTTCAGCATTCCGATATCTCGAGAGTAAATTTCCTCATATATCTGATGCTAAACTAAATGCTGGGGTTTTTGATGGTCCTCAAATTCGAACTTTGATCAAGGATACTCAGTTCGAAAACGCAATGACTCGAACTGAGAAGAATGCCTGGCAGGCATTCAAATCAGTTGTCACTGATTTTCTTGGCAAGCGTAGAAGTCCAGAATACGAGTCCGTTGTCGAAAACTTGATGGAAGCTTTTAAAGCTCATGGGTCGCGCATGTCCATAAAAATGCACTTTTTGTGGTCCCACTTGGACTATTTTCCTGAAAATTGCGGGGATTATAGTGAGGAACAGGGTGAACGATTTCACCAAGATATCAAAATAATGGAAGAGAGGTACCAGGGAAACTGGGATATCAATATGCTGGCGGACTATTGCTGGTGTTTGAAGCGAGACGTGCCCGAAGAAAAACACAGACGGAAAGCCAAAAAAACTCATTCCTTCCTCAATAAACTTTTTTCCATATTCATTGTATGAATAAAAGTATTTATTCACACAATGTTTTCATTTTTCACGAGTGTTCTTATAATATTACTCGTATCTACAGTGTTTAAGCTAAAAAAATCAATAAATTTGGGGATAAAATTGGACTTATAATAAATGGCCAATAGAGAAAAAACCTGACCTGATTGAGGAAAACCAATGTCATTTTCGAATTCAGCATGGTCGAATTATATAATATGAGTTGAAAAAACCCTCACAGCAGACAAAAAAATTTCATATGCATACCAGTGTTATCTAGCGATCGCAGGCAACTCATCTTGCTCAGAGTTTAAGCAAGCATTTGAAGCAAGAACTTCAGTTATTCGAGACAATAGGGAACAGAACTTCAAACATCATGAATTTATTTGATGCACTGTAAACCATTCCGCCAACCTCTGTTGAATCAGAAAGAGCCTTTTCTGCAGTAGGTTTATTTATTACCAAGTCGAGAACTCGTCTTAGTGATAGAAGTATCGATTGTTTATGTTTTTTAAGAAGCTATTTTAAAAATGTTGATTGACTCTTTAAATATTTTAAGATAAATATTTTAAGATAAAATATTTTAAGATAAAAGGATGAAATTATTTTTTCTAATGAAGTTTTTTTTATTTTTATTTTTTTGTATTGGCTAAATATTTTAAGATAAAATATGTTGAGATAAAAGGTATAAATAATTTTTTTTTAATGAAGTTTCTTTTTGCAAATGCACTTAATTATAATTAAAGGAATATAATATTTTAGTCTTTTATTTGTCCCCTGCAGATGAATAGCATGATAAATATTATGTTTAATAAATAATAAATAGCTACCATTGATTGGTAAACTCAATTCAAGTATTACAATGCAAAAGTGGTCATCTAGGCATAAGTAATTGGTTATCCCAATTCTAAAAGGGTATTTTATCGCTGAACAATAAAAAAATTACCGTTCTCTTAAATATACAACCATTTCCTGGATTTCCCGGGATCCCGGGAATTGGCTTCATTTTTCCGGGAATTCCCAGGATTTCCCGGGATGAAGAAAGCTGCATATAAGGAGAAACCCTAGTTAATACCTCCTTTATTTTGATATCTCTGAATTTGGCAGCTACGATCAATCTACCAAACAGCTCCTTGTCAGTATGTACTGATTTTATTTTCTCATTTGTAGCTGCCTTTGCTGTACTCTTATTTTTTTTTTGCGTATGCAGAAATTTTGAGTTTGATATGGAGTCGAGTTTCCCAAAACCCTTTGGTGCGTGTGTTCAATCTCTTCGATGAAGGTCTCCATGTGGCTTCTACCAATATCAGGTGAGCTTACGAGCTCTTGTGCTGTGTCGTTAGATACAACAACAACACCAGATACTATGTTTAGAAGTGGTAAACATTCTTCGTCATTACCATATGGGAATAAGAATGGATTTGTCTTAAACTCTGATGAAAATACCTCCAGGAGCCCATTCACATCGGATTCATCTTTCTTCCTTCTTTCAGATCCTGACTCCTTGCGTGAACCAATCCTTTCGTCGTCCACAAGAACGCACATTTTCTTTGTGGCTGATGTGATGGTTGCCCTTTCATGACTCATTATAAACCACTGCAGTATTAGGTCAACCTCTTGTATTCTAGTCAGTATAGCAAAATCATTTCTTTCCTTTGCTGCCTCTAGGATTGTATTGCAAACTGACAATGTTGCAACTGATAATAGCTTTTTCACTTTTTTATAAGTAACCTTCTGGCAAAACATATACAAGGACCAGTCATTATTTGGTATGAGTGACCTTGAAGATCTTGGTGTTGTGAATTCATCCTCTTTTCTGCTTTCGTTATCTATAGGAACTGGAGACGGAGTCATGGATCGCCTAGCGAACTTCAGGTTGCGTGAACTTGTGTATTTGGCATAACAATTTTTGTGCCAAACAATGCATAGCTTGGTGAGATTCTCTAAATTTTGTCTTAATCTTATGTACCTTTCATCTCTTTGTGTTTTGTAGCTTTGATAAATTTTGATATGCCAGTTTCAGATGATCTACGTACAGTTTTACTGGTGTCTGTTTGACATAATTAAACACTTATTCCATTCTGTTCTCCTTGTTCGTTTCTCAGGTAAGAGATGAAAAGCGGCCTCCTTGTCACATTCCTCAGTGTCCATTTTTTATCTGAAATATTTAAATAAATATATTAATTTATGTGCGTAAATAAAGTTTGCTTATGCAATAAAACTCATGACTTATATACAGTATATTAGTGGATTGTCTACACATTTGACAAATATGATGGAGATGGATGACCTATTAAAGGAGTTATGAGGTATTAATTAAACCCTACCTCTTAAATACAATGCTCTCATTTGACACCGTAATATGTAATACAAAACCTCTTATACAAAATTATCTATACCACAGTTCTTTAGTACAACAGCGCTGAAATAGTTCCTAAGACACGTAGGAAGCATGTCGAAATGACAAAACTTTTGAATAATGGGTGTTATGCAACTTTTTTTTCATGAATCTCCTCCTGGATTAATGACTTCTGATCGGGTGAGGATCATGGTGTAGTGGTTATCATATCTGACCGGCAATCGGAAGATCCCGGGTTCGATTCCCGGGTGGTTACCTCGTTTTTTCATTTGTTCGTTCTCTCTTCTCATCTTGCGCGGAATGTTCTCCTATACAAGCGTCGTTCTTTACGTTATTTATACTGCGTGTTCTTTGCAGTTGAAATGTATATTAGATACGGCATGCGGGAGGTGCCCCCCTCGGGGCATTGGTTTCTGCGCGTATGTAGAGGAATTACGACTTCTGATCGGGTGAGGACCATGGTGTAGTGGTTATCATATCTGACCGGCAATCGGAAGATCCCGGGTTCGATTCCCGGGTGGTTACCTCGTTTTTTCATTTGTTCGTTTTCTCTTCTCATCTTGCGCGGAATGTTCTCCTATACAAGCGTCGTTCTTTACGATATATATATATATATATATATATATATATATATATATATATATATATATATGCACTCGGCTCAACGAATCCTGAAAGGCTAATCACGGTCTCTCTTCTTCTACATTTTTACTTTTTGTTAATGTAAAAATTATATTAATACCAAAGGGTGATAGTGTCTCCGAGCCACTGATACAGTGAGAAAAACGGCCGACCAATTTCCTTCTTCCTATATATTTTTACTCACTTTTGCACGCAAAAATTACATTAATTCCCAAGGTTCCTAAAACCCATTCTTCCTTTTTTTATCATTTAAAATAATATACAGTATATTCGCACTCCTTAATAGCCAACCGAAGTCCTTCTCGTCAAATATATATTTTGTTAATACTTACTGACACTCATATATTATAGAGTATAGTACACTTATAATAAATTTCATAATGTACAAAATATTTGGTGTTGAGTTCCATGGAGAAACTGGGATACCATTACTGGTTGTTGTTGTTGTTGTTGTTGTTGTTTAGCCGATCAGCCCACCCTGATCGAGCAAGCCGGCGGCACGCAGGTAACCGATCGCCCTCTCCGGAGTGGACCAGAGGTTCAGCGCACTAGTGATGTTGTGTTGTGTTCGTTGTTGTGCTAGAGCGGTACAGTCTGTCATAATGTGTTCAATTGTTTGTGGTGTGTCCTGGCACAGTGGCAGGTGGTCGTCTGTGGAGTTGTCTAGTCTGTGTTTATATATCTGTAAGTTGGGGTGATGTCCACATCGGAATCGTGCTAAGTTAACTCGATCCGATCTGCTCAGGCTGATCTCTGACTTGTTAATGGGTGGCGGCTTCGCACCTAGGACCGCATTCGGACCGAGTCGTGTCAGTGCTTTGTGGGTTAGGTGTGTGCGTATGTGTTTTCTGTACTGTGTGATGTCTGTGGGGCGTGGTATGGAATGGAGTGTTTGGTTATAATGTCTCTCTGGTGTTACCTTAATGGTGCGAGGTGTCGATGCATGATTGTACATGTAGTGGGAAGGGTGTTGTGGTTTAGTTGTCGCTGCTGCCATGAATTGCGTTCCCCTCATGTCTAAATGTTCCCTAACTTTCAGTATTTTTGTTTCTGTGTGCAGGTGTTCTATTGGTGTTGTTTGAGTGCATCCTGTAATGATACGAAGTGCGTTGTTTTGTATTGTCTATAAGGTGTTTATGTGTGTGTTTGAGATAATGGGTGCCCAGCATGGGCTAGCATAGTCCATAACTGAGCGAATATATTGTTTGTATGTGAATGATGTTGTTTCCTGCTGGTGTCCAAAGTTTGTGCCTGTTAGTACCCTAAGCGTGTTAAGTTTGACGTACATTTGTTTTTAATGTCCTGAATGTGGTTTGCAAAAGATAATGATGTGTTTTATGTGACCCCAAATATGATATTTTGGTCCTGTGAGTGTGTGGAATGTTGGTGTTGTTTAGTGTAAACTGTGGAGTTATCTGGTGTTCTTTTGTATTGCTTGTAAGCAAGGTGATGGTTGATTTTGTGGGCGCTACTTTGAGTCTATTGTGTGTGAGCCAGTCTTGTATGCTGTTTATGTATGTTTGTAGGTTATTTGTAGCGGTGTCGATGTTGTTGTGGGTGGATGTTAGAGTGATGTCACCTACATATGATGATAAGGTAAGCTTGTTATCTATGGGTGTTGGAATATCATGCATGTATAAGTTGAACAGTGTTAGTGAGAGAACAGAGCCTTGAGGGACCCCGTTCGGAAAAAGCTTGTTTTTGGATGACTTGCCATTAAATGTGACATGTGAGTATCTTCCTGAAAGATAGTTGCTCAGCCATCTTTTATTGTTATTGTGCATGTTTGTGCTGAGTATTTTGTTTATGAGAGGGAAGCGTGGGATAGCATCAGATGCTTTACTAATGTCTATTGTTGCTAATACTGTACGTTGAGCTGGTCGTCTGGAGTTGATGCCATCCATGATGTGCTGCGTGAGGTTAGTGAGTAATGTCGTGGTTGAGTGGTGAGGTCTGAATCCATGTTGAGTAGGCGATAGTGGTATGTGTGGGTTGGTGATTTGTAAGATTAGTCTTTCTGTTACTTTGGAAGGTGTGCATAGTAAAGTAATGGGTCTATAGGAAGCTGGTTCTGTTGGATTTTTGTTTGGTTTGAGTAGTGTAATAATTTTACCTTGTTTCCATATGTCAGGAATAATACATTGTTGGTATGAATATGTGCTGATATTTGTGAGAGCTAGTATTCCCTGTGGGCCCAAGTGTTTAATGTGTATGTTAGATATGTTGTCTGGTCCAGTAGCCTTCGAATTCTTAATGTTTTTGATGATGTTGGTGGTCTGGTCTGTATTGAAGGGTGTAATGGTCGTGTCGAGTCTGTAGGTTTTCTTGTGTCTGGCTGTTTGTCTGTCTGCGTGTTTCTGATTGTTGTCTCTGTTTAAATGACTTATCTTTGCGTAGTGATTAACTAGAATGTTAGCTTGTTGTGTATATGTTGGGATATTATTTTGGCTGCGACAGATAGCCGCGTGTGAAGTGTGAATGCCGCTGTTAGAGTGGGTAATGCTGTTTATAGTCTTGTATAGCCTGGATGTATCTCTGGAGTGGTTTAGTTTTGTTATGAATTCTCTAAATGTTTCTGTTTGTTTTTCTTTGAGTTTGTTGTTTATTTCTGTGTTGAGGTGTTGTATCTGCTGTTTTATGGTTTCTGTGTGTGGTGTTTGTGTGTTATGTTTGAGGTTGTTACGTTGCCTTATGAGGTGGGCTATTTCTCTAGTGTAATTTGGGTTGTATTTCCTAATGTTGCCCTCGGGTATGTATTTGTTTGCATTATTGATAATCTGATTAAATGTCTTGAGTGTTGTATTGATGTTTATGATGGGTGTGCTGTTTAATGTGGTGAATTGTTCCTCAGTCTGTATTTTGAACTGTTCCCAATCAGCTTTCTTGTAATTTCTGTAAGTGTGCCTAAGGCTGTTGGGGCAGAGTGTAGAACGTGTTGTAATGATGATGGGCAGGTGGTCTGATGACAGTTGTTTTTCTGCTCTCCAGTGTGTATGTGTTGCTAGTGAGGGGGAACAGAACGTTATGTCTGGGGAGGAGTTTGAGTATCCTGCTTGATGTGATATGTGTGTATGTTCTTCTGTATTGTTAAGAATGAAGAGGCTGTTTAGTTGTGTGGCTATGTTAGCGCCTCTGGTGTTGCTTTGGTTGTGCAGGTACCAACTAATGTCTTTAGCGTTGATGTCTCCTCTTAAGATGACATTAATGAGAGAGGCCAGATTGTGTAACTGTGGATTGTAATTGGCTGGCACCTGAGGTGAACTGTCTGGTGGGATGTAAATGTTGATTAGTGTGGTGTTGTGTTTTGCGCGTGTTTTAATGTTAACTGCCTGTATTTCTATCGTGTTATTTGCTTGGATTGTGATTGTAATGTTTTGGGTGGCATCATTGTAGCTAATGCTTTTACGTATGTAAGTGATGAGTTCACCCCCGTTACCCCCAGTACGATCTTGACGGATCGCCGTGAAGTCAGGGATGGTGGGTGTTTTGTGTGTGCGTTTTAGTTTTGTTTCTTGTATAAGTGCTATGTGAATGTTTTGTTTGTGTACGAATTCCCTAAACTGCATGATTTTGTTTGCGAGACCATCTACGTTGTACTGCAATATGTTACTATTATACTTCTGTATGTGTCTCATGGTGCTATTGTGTCTATGTCTTTGTGTATGGTGACATGTGTAAGTTGTAGTGGGGCCTCGATTAGTCTTAATGTCGCCGGAGAGTAAGAGTAGTCTGGGGAGCACGCAATTGCTCCCCGTAAATGAAAAAATAGCACGCTGAGAATAGGTCCGGCCCCGGGAGTCGATCGGCATTCTGACCGTGCCACGCAACAGGCCGTCGACTGCCAGTCTGGCCAACCGTAGACAGCCCGCTGCACGGAGATTTGAGGAAGTTTGGCCACCAGCGCGTTAATGTTTCGGTTTGACGTCGCCTCTTACTGGTTGATTATGATGGAGAGACCTTGGAACCAGGATTGTTCTTGTTGCGTTGGTACATGGCCGAGGAAATTTTAACTTTTTTTCACTCAGCTCAGATGACAGCATCTTCAAGTTTGTGGAGAACAAACGTACATATTTAAAGATTCACGATTCATCTCACGAATAACTTTGTCTTTGTAGTGTACAGTAGTTCGGATTGTTACCTCATTACAGCTTTGTGGTATAGTATGGTCATCATAACATTAGATGTGTCACTTTTTCTTCAACAAAACAATAAATTAATCAATACGCTAGGCCTACGAACTGTTTAAAATTCATGATTACAAAACACGAACAAGTTGCTGATTTTAATCTTAAGTTTAACAGGTTAATTTTAAACTAAATTACTCTACTTTACACAAAACTTAAAAGAACTGGGTTCAGAAGTCTGGCTCCAAGTAAATTTAATAAATTTAATAATAGCAATTAATCATGTCATTGCTGAAAGAAATGTAACGTTAATGCAACTACAGTGCGCGATTGGCTATACCAATCGTTTGTATTTATTTTACGTTAAATTTCTACTAACTTATTAATAATTTCACTTTTTTGAAATCCAACATTGGCTCACAAATTAGCAAGGGAACAAAAATTGGCCAAATGAGCTTTATATCGCTAAAAAGGTTACCCCTTTATCAGGAAAGTATGGTCCAAAAAAATCTATGTTCGTCCAACTTAGCTCTAAAATAATACAGGTAGTGTACGTACCGTACAAATTTGCTCTAAAGTAGCATGATTACGAGCCAAGATCCTCTTCAACTCAGGGGTAACTATAAAAATTTATAAATTTAATTCCATAGGTACTGGCCTCGCTAATCTAATATTACTTTATATTTAACCACTGCCGGAAACATTCGGATATCGGAAGTCCCTTATTTAGGAGAAAAACTGCGCATCTTCATCTGCAGTACTTGCGGAGTTGGGTCATTTGAAGCAGTGGTTCTTAACCTTTTTAGGCTGCGACCCAAATTCTGTTCGCGGGGCTGGCTAGCTCGGCGACCCATGCCTTCAAACAGTTCACTCGTAATAGATAATAAAATAAATAATAATAGTAAAATTATTTGGGATAACATAAATAAATGATAAATGACAATTTAATGACCCAATTTTGGGTCGCGATCCAGGGGTTAAGAACCATTGATTTAAAGCTTCAAGTGAGACTAAAAATTAATTTCTCATTAGAGGCAAGGTCATGAGCCTGACCTCTGGGCGATGAGTGATACTGGTGTGAACAGCATGTGTAGTTTTTATTTCATAAGCAATTAAATAAAATTTAGTTATATGACTCCATTTCGGGTCCCTCATCCAAGTACTGTATACTGAACATGATTGACGTTTGTTTAACTTCAGATATCACATTATTTGCATAGGAAAAAGTGCTGAATTTTCATTTGGTATATGAGAATATATATGAGAAAGAATGTATATATACAGCTAGACAGGTTCTTGTGTAAAGTCCCTGACCAACCATGCGTGGCTGGCTACGAGGGCAGGAGGAGATCGGAAAGCAATTTCCTCCTTCATCAAATCTCACAAATGAAGCGGGATGCTGCAGAGGGGTTGACCACAGGTCGATCCTGAACCGTCGTTCAAACCCTCATAAAGTGCATATATATATATATATATATATATATATATATACACAAAGAACTACAGGGAAAAGGAAATACGAAATCTGAGTGCTTTCGTGATATATTCACATCTTCAGGGACAAGAAGATGTGAAGATGTGAATATATATCACGAAAGCGCTCGGACTTCGTGTTTCCTTTTCCCTGTGGTTCTTTGCTTATTAAAAAGATCACGTGTTGCTTTGTGATTTCTTTGCATATATATATATATATATATATATATATATATATATGCAATATATACCTTACAACCTTACAAAGGTTCCGCGCGATGATTTCTCATTTCGCGAAGGTCAAGCTTGTCGCCCCTCCTCTATGCAATATGCAATATATATATATATATATATATATATATATAATGACCCGGTATCTCAGTGGTTACGGTGTCGGATTCTGGGCGGTAAGGCTCTGGTTTGCTTCCGTCTGGCATCAGGTATGGTTCGGCCGGGCACTTACCCTGTTTCTGCTTAGGCTTAGGTGACCCTCGGGGTACATTCAACCATCGTTATGGGGAAATGAGCTTCGTGGATGTTACCTTATATTATTATTATCAGTAGTAGTAGTAGTAGTAGTAATATTACGGAGATTGAAGTAAACCTATAGGACAGCGGAGGTTTTGACCCTGCTTACCGATGATCACGTCTCCATGGTCAGAAAAAAATTCCTTTCAAGAGCAGCTTTTAAGCTATTTTGTTTTATCGCGTCCTTTTCCAAAAATGGTTCAGTTACAAATCATTAATTATTAAAATAATAATAAATATTTGTATTTTGGCTCTCTTCTTTTCTTTCTATGGGGGGGGAGGGGATGACGTTAATGCGGACTTTCTCCCTTGCCCCTCCTTCCTCCATTAAAAAAATAAACATTAAAATACGATAAGAACATGAAAAAAATTATAAATGAACGAAGATGATAAAATAAGACGATTAAAATATCATAAAAGGTTTAAAAAATTATACCCAAAAAACTTACATCAATCTTATGTACGTATTTGACGTTCCATCAGAGTAAATAATATTATCGAAATTCTCTTAAGTACGTTCACTGTCAGGCGAACTACATTAGTCACATTTGCCGCCAATAAAAACAAAGGAAGGATGAGCATCGAGGGGTCTCCTTGTCGCGCGTTACGTCCATTAAATAAACCTTCCAAATCATCTATAAAAGAACAATGCTTCGCCATCGATCTTCCCATTGACCCTTTCTCTTTTCAGATCATAAATACCATTAACAACAACCAACTAACCACGCTTCATATTTTAGAATCTTTGCTTATGGAGTTTCAGTCGGAAGTTCCTCAGGAAGACATATTGTTTGTGGCTGCTGGCCAGAGTTAAGCTAAAGACTCCAACTCCAATCTTTGCATATCCGTAAAATTGAACCCACATTAAACGATTTGACCTGACCATTGCGGAATAATGTTTACTTTTTTTTATAGTTTTCCTCCGTTTGGATGATGTTGTGATGGAACGTCATATACCAAAGATTGATGTAAGTGTTTTTTGGATATACATTTTTTTAACCTTTTATAATATTTTAATTGTCTTATTTATGTTTGTTCATTTATTAATTTTTCTAATGTTTTTAATCATGTTTTAATATTTAAGTTATTATATTTGTAATTTTATCTCTAGTGGTACTGAAGATGGAAGTTTAATTCCAAAACGTAATTGCTTGCAATAAGAATGGATAAATATATGGGTTTTCTTATTCATTCTGAAGCTGAGATTTCTCAAGAACAAACCTCTGAGAGAAATTATATATATATATATATTTTTTATGCAGGTAGGAGGAACCAAGGGCGAGCGCCCGCAAAAAATTCTCCCTCCCCATCAATACAAGGAGAAGGAGAGCCAAAATCAAGGTCTAGACTCTAGAGTTTTCGAGATGCCTGCCCACTACGTTTGAAAGAATGGAGGTTATAGACAAGGGGAAAGATGAATGGAAGATTATTCTAGAGTTGACCGGTTGAGTAGATTAAAGATTAAGAATATCGATTAACCCTTGCGTTAGAGAATTGATCTAGTTTGCGTTCGCCCTCTTCATGTCCTGCAAATTACAGTTGGTGTCAATCGGTTGAAAAGGGAGCCCTGTAGCCTCATCATAGTCATATACAGCTATATAGCTCATCATATAGCCGCTAAGGGTGTGGAAGGCAGGGCAGGGTAGACTGGGCAGCTGTCCATGCCTCTCCCAAACAAAACTGTTAAAAAAAATGTTATGGTGTTTGTCATAATCAGAATCAAACATTTATAAAAATTTAGAAATGTTTCGCTAAACTTTATCGTCTCCTCGTAACCCTTCTGCGAAGTAACATGTTGCCAGATACATCCAATATATAATTTTTTGTGGAACATGCGGTTTAATCTATCCAAAATCGGTCTAGTGTATGCACAAACAAAATTCGGTTCACAGAATAAATCTCATAACCTATAAATTATAGATGAGTAATTGGCATTACAGAAAATATTTGTAATATTTTGTTTTTCGGATCACCTGAATATCAGGGCCCCCAGCCTCAATTACCAAATGATATCTTCGTTAAAACTAACAAAAATATCACGACTTAACCTAACCAATAGTCAAGGGCGTACAGTTGACCTAACCGGGCATTCAATTTAATTTATTATATTTGGTACTGTAGAGCAAAAAATAAGAATACATGGGGGACCTGATCTTCAGGTGATCCTGTTTTTCATATAAGAAAAAGGTATCAGTGTTAAGTACATATCTGAAATTCTAAATTTGCAACTTATTACTTAAAATGTACCACTTCATAATAGACTAACTAGCCACAATTCTTAATTTTTTCTGTATTAGGCTAGATATCCATACTAGCCTACATTTATCTTTTCGTGTAGTAGGCCAAATTGCCAGTGTTAATTGTTACGCAATGTACAAACATTTATAAATGTATTATTTAATGAGTCTAGTCCAAATACCTAGTATTTTGGACCAGTGACAAAATAATAGAATTGTGCTTTCTTGCACAAACACTGAATACTTGTTAGAAAATGGATTTAAAGAATTTAATTACTATTTATGCTAATTTAATTTGTTTTAATTACGATTTCAGGATTAAGGTTCTTACTAAACTATCTGAAAACAATGTATCAGGCACTTACCATATTTTTCTTAATGATGCTCATCCAATTGTGCATGTTTTTATAGTTTCCTCAAGAAACACCTTATGATGCAAACGCCTTATATGGGCGCATGTGTAGTGTATGCTGGAAACGGGTATATATATACAGTCTTTTGATACTAGATTCTAGACAGGGTCAATAGTACGAGCCAAAAGCTGCAGGATCCCAAACTAGATTTGAACGCTGCCGTGGTGGCAATTGTGAAGTCGTTAAAAAGTTTTGTTGAGACAAAACGTGAGTGCTTCAATGAGTACGAGCAGCAGGAGGCAGAGAAATCTGGCACAACAGAATATGTAGACTCTCCAGCGTCGACGCAATGTGCGGTTAAATACACTCGATTATGTCGAGCTCCGGAAGCAGAGTGCTCTCCTTCGTAGAAGTATCATGCTGAAAATTGCATACTGGTTTTCGATCAGTTTCTCTCTGATTTTAACAAAAAAAATTTAGATTTTATATGGAAATAAAATGAATGGCGCTGGAAGAGTTTAAAAATAAAAATTTGGCCCATTTTTTTATTTCTGTCAATCATTCATTAATTAAATTTTTTATACCGCTCGCTGGTGGCTCTTCCGCCTCGCGGGGCCCCACGCGCACTACGTGATCTGCGTAATGGAAAAACCGGAGCTGTGTGGAACATAGTAGAGAAGGTAAAGCCCAATTTTCAAATTTTAAGTTAAACATAAATTGTAAACAAATTATCGCAATAAATGCCTATGCCGATGATTCCACTCCTCACTTCTCCACCCGCTTCCCAAAGCGTCCTCTCAACAGTCACTCCATGATTTTCGTAGGACGGCTATGGAACACCTGACCTCTGATCTTTCTGCTATCTTTGATTGAGGCAGAGAAAATCTTGTCTTTCAATGCCTCAAAAACTCGGTTCCTCCATCTGTCTACTCGTCACAATCTTCCACACGACTATCCCCTTACCTTCAACAACACACAACTGAACCCTTCCTCTTTTCTTAACATTCTTGGCGTTTCCTTTTCTCGTGATCTTTCCTGGAAAGATCATATATACTCTTTTCAAAACAGTTTCTAAGAGGTTAGGTGTGCTGTACCACCGCCGCAGTTTTTTCACCCCGACTTAGTTGCTGTCTCTGTACAGGGGTCTTGTCCTCCCTTGTATGGAATATGCTTCTCGTGTATGGGGTGGCTCAACCATCACAGCCGTACTTGATCGAGTGGAATCAAAGGCTTTTCGTCTCATCAATTCCCCGTCTCTTACTGACTGTCTTCAATCCCTCTCTTCGCCGCAATGTTGCCTCACTCTTTACTATCGCAATTATAACGGACAATGCTGTTCTGAACACACTAACGGCATGCCCCCTCCTTTAAGGAGAGAACGCAGCACCAGACTTTCTACACTTAACTCATTCCTTTTCTGTCCAACTCTCTAACGCGAGGGGTAATCAGTATTTTCAATCTTTTATCTCTGAACTGGTGAACTCTGGAACAATCTTCCCCAATCCATCTTTCCCCGTCTATGACCTCCAATATTTCAAACGCAGTGTCTCTCTCTAGACATCTCCAAAGCGCTGGACCTTTAATTTGGTGCTCCTCTTCTATGGGAAATGGGGGCAGGGGGCTTGTGTGGGCATCTGCCCTTGGCCCTTCCTTCCTCCATAAAAAAAATGAAAATAAAATACGCAACGATACTCTGTTTGTAACAGTCGGAGTGAAGAAGAAGAGATTTTCAAATTATCAAATGAAAAAAAATTATTAGAATAAATGGAAATGAAATACAGAACGATACTCTCTTCTTGACGTCTCGTGAGTTACTGTTACACTTTCATTAAAAAATAGTTTATCATCAATCTGGGTCCATTTTCTATCTATCCTAGTTCGAGAGGAGTGAAATTGTCAGTCTTGTTTGAAGGTTCAGAAAAAGTTTGGGGGATTTTATTGACAAAACAAAAAGAATCGAATCGAAATGAAAAGTTCCGAATCGCACTCCTTAACAGCCACCCTGTAGCCGCATCATATCATATACCGGGTGTCCGAGAATTATCTGTACAATTTTTGGCTGTTATTAAAAGTCAACCATGAAGTGTAGAAATTTCAGTGTTGTCCCATTTTACAGAGAATCTCATTAAGTTTTTTCTGATACCAAGTTTTGACAAGTTTTTAGAAATTTCAGTGTGTCCGAACATTATCTGTACAATTTCATCTTTTAATAAAATTCTTGATAACACACGTAAAAATCTTAAACAAGATTATTTAGAATCTGTATTTTCAAAAGTTTCTTTTATTAAAGTAACGTTGTTACAAACATTCGATATGTGCACCATCAGTGATTCGCAAAACATCCAATCGATAATCCAAATGTTGCCATGTACGTACGCTGCAGCATATCCACATCAATTCGCTCAATAGCAGCTGTGATTCTTGCTTTTAAATCATCAATGTCTGTCACCCGCGTACATTTCCAAAAAACTTGTCAAAACGTGGTATCAGAAAAAATAATGAGTTTCTCTGTAAAATGGGACAACACTGGAATTTCTACACTTCATGGTTGACTTTTAATAACAGCCAAACATTGTACAGATAATTCTCGGACACCCTGTATATAAAACTTAAGCAAAACAACATTAATCCTTCGAGTTTAATCACTATAAATGATATAGTAAATACGCTCTAAAATTTAACGAACTGGTCACTAGAAATAATACTTTTACTACTTCATTCTACAGAAAAGCCAGATTCATTGATACGAGAAGCAATATTATTGTTATTTTAGCAATATATAAATAAGTAATTACATATTAAGCACCACTTACTTGTATCTATCTAATGTTACTCAAATAATAATATTGCTTCTCGTATCATTGAATCTGGCTTTCGTGTAGAATGAAATAATATAAATGTTATTTCTAGTAACCAATTCGTTCAGAAACGAAAAGAAATTATCATACACACACTCTCTAAGTATAATAATAACACGATAATATTGAATATAAGACTAAAGTATTCAAAGAACAATTTAGCCGTTTTCATTATCAGATTGAAGAAACTTGTCACCCGTAAATAAATTGTTTTATTATTCACTCGGACGACATTCTGTTAACCCAAATTCCATCATTACGGCAAAGGAAGAAGATGCTTGACGAGGCAGCATGGCGAGATAACTCGTACTCCATTGCCACCCTTTTATGTTATAAATATAGATTATTATTCAATTAGAAAAGATTGTCGCTAGTGACTATTTTCATCGACTTTCTAAGCTGTCTCACTCTCAATCCATGTGAAGTAGGAGTAGTCACCGTGATCTAAAGCGTTATCAATATTAATATCAACTGCTTCTTTGAAAGGAATTTTCCTGAACAGGAAGTTCAGTCAAAACTATGCATATGTGAATTATTGGCACCAGGAATACATCTTATCTGGTTGGCGCTCATTGCTGTTTATTAGTATAAATTCATTTTCTCTAAACGGAGTAATCAAAGAAGCAAGATCTTGGTCAAGTTATGTATAAAAGTATATATTTCAGGTGGACAAAGCAAATCGAAAAGAAATTTCTTCTTCAGGTATATTTAGTAATACATAGTCTCTGTGTTGATATGCAATATAGATATATATAATCGTAGAGAAAGGGGTGTTTTCAGGGAACCGACATTTTAGAGTAAAATGAATGATCAACGCCCACATCAACATTATGAAGATTTAATATCGGTTAGTCGTTTCGGAAGCCAAACTCCCATCAACAGTGGCAGGTTTAGTTTGTACTTATAATTATAAGCAATTAACTTAGGCTTCTCTCTCTCTCTCTCTCTCTCTCTCTCTCTATATATATATATATATATATATATATATAATATGAAAAATTATTTCACGAAAGTGACACGTGAAAAATATTTATGATGAATAAAACCACGAAGGGAAAAGAAACGCAAAGGGGTGCTCAAGCGCTTTCGTCTAATGACATCCTCAGGAACACTGAGTGTTCCTGAGGATGTCATGAGACGAAAGCGCTTGAGCACCCCTTTGTGTTTCTTTTCCCTTCGTGGTTTTATTCATCATATATATATATATATATACAGGGTGTCCATAAATGATTACCTGATTAAAGCATGCTATAACTTTTAAATAAACACTCGTATTCAAACGGTTTTAATCATAAGTAGATAAACATACAAAGTTTTGATACATAGTTAATGAACTTAATAAGCTTCCACATGTGCACCCCGAGTGGCACGTAAAATGTCGTAAAAAGTCTGTTTCCGCAACTGTGTACCTGGATATGCTCACCAATTACGCCATCCCCCAGTTGCAGGACAAGCGGCCAACTGTCATCTTCCAACAAGATGGGGCACCCCCTCATTGGGCGCATGTTGTTCGTGAAACTCTCGACGCAACATTTCCAAATCGATGGATTGGCAGGGACGGGCCAATCCCATGGCCCCCAAGATCACCAGACATTACCCCGTTGGATTTCTTTCTCTGGGGTCATGTTAAAGATTTTGTTTATGCAACAGTTGTTCCAGATATCAGGACATTGCGAGAACGCATTACGGATGCAATTGCAACAGTTAACCCACAAATGTTGGAAAATGTGTGGCGTGAGTGTGAATACCGTTTAGACATTTTACGTGCCACTAGGGGTGCACATGTGGAAGCTTAAGTTCATTAACTATGTATCAAAACTTTGTATGTTTATCTACTTATGATTAAAACTGTTTGAATACAAGTGTTTATTTAAAAGTTATAGCATGCTTTAATCAGGGTAATCATTTATGGACACCCTATAATATATATATATATATATATATATATATATTATATAAACATATATATACATATATATATTTTTTTTTAAGAAAAGAGTGCCGGTACTCGTATTTTGATAAATTGTAAAATTCCCCCACCCCTCCCCTCTTCCTGCGCCCCCTCCCCCTTCTCTATTGAATTTGTGATGAATTTTTATTAAAATTGATAATAAAAATGAAAAATCCCTAATAAAAATGAGTGTTTAACATTTCTAGACGTCGTTTATTACTTTCACTTTTAAAAAATTAAAAAAAATTAAAACCAAAAATGTTTCATTGAAAATTCCAAATTTTCATCAAGTTTTCGTCCGACAAAACGTCCCAACTTCGTTCCTCGTTGTTGGTGTCTACTGCTGAGCATCGTCCTCGAAGTAACCATGACTCGCGTATTTTGTAGGGTGGGAGGGGCGGTCCAACAACTCTGATGAACAAAAGCCGAAACAGTTTTCCTCATCAACGAAGCTCTGGCCAGGGCTGACGATCAGATTCATTTGCGAAAATCCTCGTTCACATTCACTTGAAGAAATGGGAATATTACTCAGAGCAGTTTCAAATGCGGGAAAGGTCCACTTTTTAACCATAGTTATAACTTATGATGTGATATTATAATATATAGCATTTTAGTATATTTTTTAACTTCACAAACTACTCTGAACTTTACTCTAAACCCCTCCGCAGTGACTAGGTCGTCGCACCAAAAGGTCCGCCTTTCTACAATTTAGACCCCCCCCCCTCACCTCCACTTGGGAAGTCCTCGCTACGGGACTGCTTATATAAATCCAGTCTAACTTTACGTAATGTATAGACCTTGTTTTATTTTTCAATCCTATTCTTTCTGAGTCCAGTTCTGAAATAGGACGTCCCTTTTTCATTGTCATTTTTTCTAATTTAAGATATTTCTTCGTGATTCTTTTCATTTAGCGTCCGCAAACATGGTGTAAAGTTCTCTTTGATTTGTCTGAGAATTATAATTGGTGTACGATAACTGTACATATTTGAATACAATTAAAATTGGATTATGAGTAACTAAAAAAGTGGATGGAATAAGTCTCTCCGCGTTGTACTTCGAAGTTGGAAAAACGGTTTCAGTATTTTGATAATTTATACCATTTCCTCCATCGAGTTATAATGAACAAAAATCCATACTTAACATTAATTAATTTTATCAATTTAACTATATAAATGACTTTAAAATTTATTAAGAGAATGTATTCTTTGGTGGTCCGAAAGTGACAATCGGGTGAAATATTATTTTATTATTTTTACAATACATGATTTTTAAGAGCTGCAGTCCTCAAATGTCAATAGTTTCTGTATGAATGAAATCATGGCGTTCAAAAAATTTAAACTTTCAGCTTTGCTACGTTACTTATAATCTAGGTTAGAACAAATCGTGACTTTTGGCCCACCGCAGTTGTTAATTTAAAAGTCTGCAGATTTTCTTTTCTTTCTAAAACGAAAAAAACATTTCAGAAACCCTTCTTGTTTTTGGTAGGGAGGGGGACGATGCTTATTTTTATTTAGTTTCTTTTCGTTAGTCTATTTTATACATTTGACTCTTGCCCTTAAACGTATATGCGTGTGTTGTTGTTAAAATAATTTGTACTGTTAATTTATTTATAGTATTTTAGGTACTTTGTGCCTTACCGAAAGAACTAAGATTTCTTTTTCAAAGTAATGTTTTTTTTTCTACACCTTTCTACGCATTTCATTTTTTATTTATTTTGTCTTTATTTCTATTGATTTATAATATAAATCATAAAAATCTTTCATTCTTTTACCGTTTCTTGTACGTAAAAAGGGCCCAGATAACAAATGCCTTTGTTGGTTCTTGCCTCATACACATTTTCATCACTGCCATCTTTTTACCTTTCCCAAAAATCAGGAAACCTTTTTGTTGTCACTCAGATGACGTCATGAAGAAAGGCACTAACTAACGTCTGTTGTTGATTCAACTAATGAGTTGCTGATGAGTAACGAATGAATTACGAAATAATTATGCTTTTTCTCATTAAAAGTTTTTTTTAAGAATTAATATACTAATTATGAATGTATGATGAATTCAACCAACCAAAATTCTTTGAATTTCAAATTCTATAATAGTTTGATTATGACTTAGCCGTTATACTGTACAGGGTGTCCCGTAAGTCTGGACCCATAGGGATTTATAATATATTTTTTTATTATGTTATTATTATTATTTTATTATTATTATTTTTTTATTATTTTTTATTATGATTTTTATTTGTGGGGCCACTTGAAAGCCAAAGTGTACGAGGTCAAACTTCAGAACATTTTCCACCTTAAAGCACGCATTGTGGAGGCGTGTCAAGAAATTTCTGCGACTGTGATTCAGAAAGTGCTGTCGCAGTGGAGATTGCGTCTTCAACTATGTGTGCGACACAACGGCGGACACTTTGAACAGATTATGTAATAATTTTTTGGACTATTTTGTAATTTTATTATTTTTCCCTATGGGTCCAGACTTACGGGACACCCTGTATGTTAGTTACAGAATTCGACCCGCACTGCCAATTATGTTGAAGATGTTTGACAGTGAAAATAAAATGAAGTATTTGGTAACACTGTTGACTGACTATCAGTTTTATGCATTGTTTACAAATTGTTTGTACATAAAATATGAATAAAAATAATACCTTATATATATATATATATATATATATATATATATATATATATGATAATGCTAAACATTATTGTCGAAATATAAATCCCATAAATTAGTACAATATTGCGGGTGATAGGTTTGACCGAGATACTGTACTTAAATTGTTGTACCTGCTCTATTAGGACCAGTATACATGAATATGTGTAGAAGTAGGGGTCAGTATAAGGCGGCCATAAGGCGATGTAAACAAGTCTATTCGAGCATCAAAAGCCTGTGAAGCTCGCATAAATAACGATAATAACAAATTTTGGAAATTTGTTAAGAATCAAACGGGTGTCAAAAATGTCCTCCCTCCGATAATCGATGGGGTGTAGGGGGAGGATGAAATTGCAAAGCTGTGGAAAAACCGCTATTTTAACATTCTTAATAGTGTGAGCAGGGATAATCTTAAGATAGATTGCAGCGAAACGATTGTGGGAGGGACAAGGGAAAATACTTTGATATCATTTTCTGAAGTAAAGAGGTTAATTAAAGAGTTAAAGACTGGTTCTGCGTCAGGGGTAGGTGACTTATCGAATGAGCACTTAAAATATGCAAATGACGTAGTATGTCTGCATATATCATTGTTCCTATCAGCCATGCTTGCTCATAGCTATATCCCTGCAGAGTTCATGAGAGTATATATCTTGCCCCTGGTCAAAAATAAGTACGGAGACATTGTCCAGCAATAATTACAAGCCTATTGCTGTCGCTTCCTGCTTCTCGAAACTACTAGAAAAACTCTTGTTACTCTGATTAAATGATTTCCTATGGACATCTCCTAATCAGTTTGGCTTTAAAAGGTCCCACTCAACTGACCTGCGTATCTATGTACTTAAAGAAACAATATCTAAATACATTGACAGTAATTCAATTATTTATAGATGTTTCCTAGATATAAGTAAGGCATATGATAGGGTGAACCACAATATTTTATTTGCAAAACTAGAAGACGGGAAGGTTCCCATGTACATATTAAATTTATTGAAATTTTGGTATTCCCACCAATCTTTCACTGTTAGGTGGGGCAATGTACTATCCGAGTGTTTTGGCTCCTCTTGCGGGGTGAGACAAGTCTCCTTGCTCTCCCCTATGCTGTTTAATGTGTATATTGACGGATTAATTGCTTCACTTAACGAGGCAACAGTGGGATGTTGTATAGATAACACAAGGATAAATAACTTAGTTTATGCCGATGATATGGTGTTAATAAGTCCCTCTGTTAAAGGTCTGGATCGGCTACTAAAAGTCTGCGAAGAGTATTCGCAGAAACATGATATTCTTTATAATGTTACAAAAACTAAGGTTATGCAATTTCATCCTAAAAGCTGTAATCAGCCAGCTGATATAAGGTTTAAAATGAATGGTGAGGTAATTGAGGAAGTACAAGAGTTTACGTATTTGGGTCAAACTATTACCAGCTCCTTGAGTGATAACTCGGATATAAGAAAACAATCTCGAAGCCTGTGTGCTAAAGCGAATATGACCATAAGGAACTTTCGATTCTGTACAAGTGAAGCTAAAGACTCTTTCGTACTTTCTTCAGTAATATATACGGACAGCAAATGTGAGTGAATTATAAAAAAGGTTCTGGCAGAACCCTAAATTTGCTGTACAACAGGTCTTTTAGACTCTTACATAAATTATCCCCGAGATGCTCAGCTTCGTAAATGTTTGTTACCTGCAATGTCCCGAGCTTCCCGGAGGTAACAAGACGTGCTTAATACAGTCTAATGCAAAGAATTAAAAAATTAACCAACCCGATCATCCAAGCTATCCATGAGTCCTGCCATTTGTCCTCTAAGCTATGGACTTCTTGGTACGAAAACGTCTATCTGTAGTTCCACTTAACTTCGACATTACAGTATTATTTCTAATCAATTGTATATATTTCTATCCTTAGTATATGAACTGTCATTGTATTAATAATATTTGTCATATGGACTATAGTCTGCCAATAAACCTTTTCATTTTCATTAGTTTATCTCTCACTTTGAAAATAATAATAGCTGTTTGGTTTGAGCTTTTGGAATAGAATTACATAACCTCAGTGTTAGTAATATTAAAATTAATGTGATGGTTCTGTGAATATGATTCACAAATTTTTATAAGATGATCCAGACCTTTCACCGAAGGGCTAATTAACACCATATCATCATCATCATAGACCAAGTTATTTATCTTCATGTTATCTATACAGCATCCCACTCTTGCCTCATTAAGAGAAGCAATTAATCCATCACTATATATCATATTAAACAGCGGAAGAGAGAGTAAGGAGCCTCGTCTAACTCCGCATGAGGAACAAAAACATTGTCCCATCTAACAGTAAAAGTTTGGTGTGTACCAAAATTTCAATAAATCTTTAAACGTGGTGGAACATTCTTTGTCTTTTAATTTTTTAAATAGAATACTGTATTATGATTTACTCATTCATGTTTTGTTTTGTTTATATCCAAAAAATAACTATAAATACTGTAGTTGAATTACTGACAGTATATCTAAAAATAATCACTTTCAAAACATAAATACGCAGGTCAGTTGAATGGGACCTTTTAAAACCAAACTGATTAGGAGACGTCCATAAATAATTATTTAGTCGGCAGAGCAAAAGTTTCTCGAGTAATTTTGAGAAGCAGGAGGCAACGGCAATAGGCTTGTAGTTATAGCTGGATAGAAATTTCCCATATTTATTTTTGATAAGGGGTGTGATATAGACCCTCATAAACTCTGCAGGAATATAACTGTGAGCAAGCATGGCTGAGAACAATAAGAAGATATGAAGACTGATCACATCATTAGCATACTTTAAATGTTCACTTCGACAGGTCATCTATCCCTGGTAAGGCGCCTGTCTTTAGCTCTTTAATTAGATTCCTAATTTCAGGTACTGAATAAATATATATATATATATATATATATATATATATGAAAATTATTTCACGAAAGTAACACGTGAAAAATATTTATGATGAATAAAACCACAAAGGAAAGGAAACACAGAATGGTGCTCAAGCGCTTTCGTCTAATGACATCCTCAGGAACACTGAAGTACATAGTTACAGCCTATATATAGGTTACAGAAAAAAAAATATATATATACAATAAACATTAAAGGATTGTGGGAGGAGCATACAAATTTGTAAGGAAAAACTACCGATTTTTAGCACAAGATCAAATGAATTGTTTCCAACCAATGCTATTAAAAAAAAAAAAAATTATACTGGAAATCTGCCCGGGTTTTAGCACTCTGCCCTTCTTGTTTAAGTTCGATATATATAAAAATAAATTGAAAAATAAAAGTTATTAGAGTAGCATACAAGTTTACCAAAGATTTAGCGTTCTACCCTTCTTATCTAAATCTGTTCTGAAATAATTCAAAACAACAGGATCGAGTTGAAAAAGACCTTTG
>JAJOZX010002344.1:0-2500 GCA_023014485.1 Bathynomus jamesi
GTCCAGTGCCCTTTCGTCCATTTGTCAGAGTATCCCACTGTATGATTGAATAATGCTTCAGTTTTGTTTCACTCAAGCAACATTGTCAATAGAAATATTCTTGAGTCTGCCATTATTCAACTTACAAATAATTTCAATATTAGCCAGGGCCTTTTTGCGCTGATCTTGTTTTGAATTCGTTCAGAAACGGATTTAGACAAGAGGGGCAAAGTGCAAAACTCTGATGGCTTTTCTTTATAAATTCTATGCTCTTCCTACAATTTTTATTTTTCTCTTTATTTTTTTTGTGACTATATACGGTATAGTCTCGAACTTGTTATTTATTTCAGTGTTCCTGAAGATGTCATTAGACGAAAGCGGTTGAGCACCATTCTGTGTTCCTTTTTCCGCGTGGTTTATTTTCATCATAAATATTATTCACGTGTTACTTTCGTGAAATAAGTTTCATATATATATATATATATATATATATATATATATATATGTGTGTGTGTGTGTGTGTTGTGTGTGTGTGTGTGTGTGTGTGTGTGTATATACAGAAATGACGTGCATTTTTTTTATGTAAAAAGCTAGGGGCGAGCGCCTACAAAAGTGTCCCATCCGTAGAAGGAGAGAGCCAAAAACAAGGTCTCAAGCTGAGTGATGCTATTTTCCTTCTTTTTTTTTTAATAATACATTTTGAAAAAGATTGTGTAGTGGTGTAAGAGCATGTATATGTAGTGCAGAATAGAGAGGGAGAAGTGGTGTGTTTCAGAACATGCTGAACTGCTCACAGGGTACATGAGACACGGAAAATTAAATCAGCTGGGGAGGAGAGTGCCAGGAGAAACGGGAGTTCCGTCACTCCCTCTCTCGTACCTAACATCCCTCCAGCAGTACTTCCCTGGTCGATTGGTGTCCACAATCTCCTGCTTTCATAATAGTATTATTTTATATTAACCATTTTTTTAAATTTAAATCCTTGTCATTATTATGTAAACGAACATTTTCAATACCGACTTGTTTTGTTCACTATAATGGCGTTGTAATATATATTATTTATACGTGTATAATGGTATTATTTTATATTAAACTTTATTTTTGAATATGAAATTATTGTTATTATGCGTAACTAATATTTGCACTACCTACAGTTTTGTTCACTACGGGCGTTGTAATATGTATTATGCGTATATAAAGGTATTATTGTAGGTTAAAATTTTTTTGAAAACAAATTTATAAATGCCTTTTTTGGGGGGTTTTACTGCCTATTTTGAATGTTTATTTTGTCTATTTGCCGGCCTTTTTTAAGGGTTTTTAGTGCCTAAACATCCGGCCTCTAGTAATAATAATAATGGAATTAGTGCAATGAGCCGCACAAGTTTGAGCTGTGTTAGTGACTGTGCCTTAAAGCTGTGCCAATTTCTGGTTCCCTTTGATTAGTATTATCATTTATTATTCTCTGGATTTCCTGTGCATCTGGGATAATGTAGTACATAGATTTCAGTCCATCATTTATTCCATTGAAATACTTCCGCGTGAAATTTCATTTCTGACAATCTGTATATTTTGGTTGTATCGTTTTGTAAAGATTTTACCTTATAGGTTTCTTTCGCTTTCCCGTAGGCTCCCACAACTTCTAATATCTATTTGAAGTCCATTTTTTTCTCTTTGTTTTTGTGCCCTTTTAAGATCCGATCTATCTCTTTTAATTAAAAATATAATTCCTCACTAACTCCCAACCATAGACGGAGGTTGGAACCCCCTTTTTATTTTTTGAGGATTCCCCCCACAAAATTCCTTACCCCTCCTCCCCCATCCCCACCCCGATCCTCGCCTTCAAAATCTCCAAGCGTTCCCGATCAACAGAATACTAATAAAAAACAGGAGTTCAATTCAGGGAGGTTTCTTCGGTCAAAGAAATTTTTTCTCTTTTATCTAAACTTTGAAAACCAACTTATTGTCTTTGAAGATTAACTTTTTAGAATTTAGTTGAAGGCTTTTGCTTTCCCCTCAATTCCATTTCAAAAGAAACCTTTTTCCCACCTATATATATATATATATATATATATATATATATATATATATATATATATATATATATGTGTGTGTGTGTGTGTGTGTGTGTGTGTGTGGCAGGAAAAGTAGGAAAAAGGATATATATAACTTGTCCGTCCGTTTTCTCATTGTATCAATTTCTCGGAGATACAAGCACCGGACCTCCAAAGATCCAAAGAGTGTCAACAGCTTTAGTGCCCAACACTTTTAACCAATATATAAATAATGAAGAAACCAATAACAGTTACATCCTTCGCTGATCATACGAACGTTAAAAAGAGACTTAAAAACTCCAATGATAGTATATTATTGTTTACTTTTCTTTTAGGACTTCATGCAGCTGTACAGTCGATGCCAAAAGTCCTTTTGTGATAAACTCCAGGTTTCTTACTGATAAATATAGTAATAAACATGGAGTTTCAAGACAGGACTTTTGGCACCAGCTATAATATATATATATATA
>JAJOZX010002344.1:7500-72500 GCA_023014485.1 Bathynomus jamesi
CAAGCTGGTAAACTTCTTCCAAAGCGAAGACTCAAATTGGCGACCTTGGTCAGTGATGACTTTTGTCGGCAATCCAAATCTTGATACCCATCCATGAAGAAAGGCTCTTGCAACAGTGTCCGCTTGGATATCAGGAAGTGGGATGGCTTCAGGCCATCTGGAAAAGCGGTCGAGACAGGTGAGCAGATAACGTTGGCCTTGAATCACTGGAAGAGGGCCAACAATGTCTACATGAATTACCTCAAATCGCTGGGATGGGGGCGGAAATGCGTCAAAGGGGGACCTGGTGTGCCTTTGGACTTTGGCACGCTGGCAGGCAAGGCACGTTTTGGTCCAATGTTTGACATCCTTCCGCATCGAGGGCCAAACAAAGCGAGAGGTAACCAGGTGTTGCGAAGCACGGATACCAGGATGGGAGGGCTTATGAAGATCCGTGAAGACTGCTTGTCTGTGACATGGAGGGACATAAGGGCGAATAGCAGCTGTTGATACGTCGCAATAGAGGGGCACAGACAATCCTGGCATACTCATTTTCTTGAGGGAAAGTGAGTGAGTGGAGTCTTCTCTGAGCAGGTCTTGTAGTTCCGTATCCTTATCTTGATCCTGTGCAATAGCATTCCACAGTGTAGAGCTGAGGGTAACAGAAGTAATCTCTATTCTTGAAAGTGCATCCGCTGGAGTGTTCAAGACACCTTTGATGTGGCGGATATCTGTGGTAAATTGCGAGATATAATCGAGTTGCCTGATGACTCTGGGAGAGTGGTTACAGCTGTTTTTATTGAAGACAGTGACCAAAGGTTTGTGGTCGGTAAAAACACAAAACTCTCGGCCTTCAAGGAAATGTTGAAAATGCTTCACGTTTAAGTAAATAGCAAGAAGTTCACGTCCGAAAGCACTATAACGCGTTTGGGCTGGCTGCAGCTTTTTCGAGTAAAACGCGATGGGTGCTTGTTGACCGTTAATGGTTTGTTCCAACACCCCACCGATCGCAACATCTGATGCATCGACCGTCAGAGTTAGGGGGGCATCACTGATAGGAAATGACAGAGACAATGCACTATTGATAGCATTTTTGGCATTGTCGAACGCCTGTAAACTATCGCTACACCATACCAATTTCGTTATTTTGCGTTTGTGTGTGATCATAGCGTGTAGAGGAGCAAGAACACTGGCACAGTTTTTAATGAACTTGTGGTAATAATTTACCAAACCTAGAAACCGACGTAACTCACGCTGATTATTTGGCATAGGGTAATTTTTTATCACTTCACACTTGTCCTGAAGGGGGGGGGTAATTCCGTGCTGCGAAATCGTGTGACCAAGAAATTCCAAGGTTGGCTGTGCAAACACACACTTAGATGCATTAATAGTAATACCGTATTGTTCTAAGCGTTGAAAGAGGAGTGAAAGATGTTCCTTATGTTCCTCTTCCGTTGAGCTGGCCACAAGCAAATCATCGATGTAGGCATAAACAAAGTCTAAGCCTCTGGTGACCTCATCTATAAACCTCTGAAAGGTTTGCGCAGCATTCCGTAGCCCGAACGGCATCTTCACAAATTCGAATAACCCAAATGGTGTACAAACTGCAGTCTTGGGAATATCCGAAGGCTCTACGGGAATGTGGTGGAAAGCCTTAACGAGGTCTATTTTACTGAAGATAGATTTGCCGTGGAGAAGAGAAGTAAAGTCTTGGACATTTGGTACCGGATATCGGTCCGGGATGGTTGTCGAATTCAAAAACCGGTAATCCCCACATGGTCTCCAGTCTCCTGACTTCTTCTGGACCAGGTGTAGGGGAGAGGACCAACTGCTTTTGGAAGGTCTTATTATCCCAAGATCTATTATAAGCTGGAATTCCGATTTGGCAGCTTTCAGTTTGTCCGGGCAAGACGTCTGGGTTTTGCAAACACAGGGGGACCTTTTGTTGTAATGTGATGGGTAATGGTGTGCTTAATGGTATCACCCATCTGCATCGGTTGAAGAATTCCTGGATATCGCTGGAAAAGGCACTGGTACATGGAATTAGGGGGAACGAGGGAAAGTGCAGAGTTCGAGGCGTCCGGAAGGGCAACCTGTTTGGCAAGAACAGAAAGCAGTGTGGCCTGGTCGCATAAGCGTCGCTTGTCAAGATCCACCAGGAGTTGAAATGCTGGAGGAAGTCAGCGCCGATTATGGGATGCTGCACTTGAGCACAGATGAAAATCCACTTGAAGGATCGGTGAAGGCCCAAGTTTAGTTCACGCGACTGAGTACCGTACGTGGGTATGCGTGAACCGTTAGCAGCGTATAGAGGCGGAGATTCCGAGTGCGTATGACCAGATTTTTGAGGGAATACACTGACTGACGCTCCGGTATCGACCAAGAAATTGACACCAGAGTTCCTGTCCTTTATGAATAACAGGTTGGCAGTGCGAGTACTAGACGCCATTAGGACTCGCTGTTGGGGTTTTCCGACGAAAAATTGCAAGGGGAGATGCACTTCCTAGCCTTCTTTCCAAATTTAGAGTGGTAGAAGCAGATCTTCCCGGAACTCGAACGATGCCTCTTCGTAAATCTGACCGAGAATGGCTTCTTTGCCGTTGATGTTGTAACAGAGAACAAACGTGGTTGAGTTGTTGACTTAACTCTTCCACTTTCAACTCCAGTTCCGATTGTGTGTTCACGTTGTTGACCGGAGCTGTGTCAATCTCTACTACTTTGTCGGCAGTTTCTGCTAGTTTATCAACTGGAGTAGCAGGATCCATAGTGGCCAAGACACGCTGAGCTGATGGAGGAAGTTTCTGCAAGAACAACTGTCTAAAGATGTCCTTATCGAAGGTTTGTGCGCGTTCGCCTAGAGCGCACTGCATAGCCCTCAGCATTTGAGTGGGCTTACGGTCTCCAAGTTCTTCTTTTGAGATTAACTGATGTAGTTTCTCACGCTCGGAGACAGTGGTGCGGCACAGGATGGCAGACTTCAGATCGTTGTATGGGTCCTCACTCGTGGAAGTAGACACGATGACGTCACGGACTTCAGAGATGATGCTCGCTGGTAGAGAGGACAAAACATGATCGTATTTTGTCCTGCTAGCGGTGATCCTTCCCAAGTTGAATTGTGATTCCACTTGGTGGAACCAAATAAATGGATCACCCGGCCAGAAGACGGGGAGCTTTACGCTCAAGAGGGAGATGGCACCAGCGTCGTCAGGCATCTTCTCCTATGCTTGCTGACGTACAAGCAAGACGACAAGTTACCAACGAAGGAGTGGAGGCTGAGACGAGCGCAGGCACAGAGCGCACGGGCAGGGGTGAGGGGCAGAGGGCACGAGCGACGTTACAGTCTGGTCCTATAGTCAGGGGGCTTAATCATATAATTGTTCAAATCATTCCAAAAGTGCCATTTTTGGACCACAGGTAGCTATGACCATACTAATTTGAATGTTTGCGGGAGCCAAGCTGGGCTCCCACTGTGGCGGCCATATTGGCCAAATCAAAATGGCCGCTGTCCAAAATGACATCCACTTGAGTACCAATACTAGTACAGGTTACATAGTTAACTTGATAAAAAATAAGAGTCAGCATCAACATCTTTTGCTATTAAACTTTAGTATATACGCAAGTACAATCTTCTTTATTCCTTTTACTCACAGTACTGCATCTCATGATAATGTCTATCCAATAGATGGCTGTCCACTGATTAATAGTCGTCATTGTTCAGGCAGCCACCCTCACACTTGCAGAGTGTCGTACATCGAATTCCAGCACTACTGCATTTGCAATTCCCTCTGCAGGCTTTAGTGCATCCGCAATGAAGGAGAAGAGCACATGCCTTACTGGCATCAGCGAGAGTTGTCCAGAAAGGGAGCCATTGGTTGCTGCGCTTGTCATATTCCCATCCCCATTTATCAAAAGCAGGGAGTGTCTGATGGCATGTGGTTGACTGCTTCCACACAAAACTTGCCTGCAACAATGACCTCTTGATATGCTGGAAGAGGGCAGCTTGGGTAGGTGGTATGCTGTCCAATGATCGACTGCCACTAGAAAACAGATGGTGCCTGGCTACGTTTACAGATGCTTGTCCACATGTTTTACTGTACATGAGCACAACAAACCTCTCAATGTGTGTCATTCAGGAGATACTAGACTGAAGGACTCGGGGTCTTCAGTCAATTTGATCATGGTTTCAGTTAAGTTTGGTGTATTATTCCATGCAGTCCATGCTGTCTTCTTCCCACATCCAAGAAACTGAGACGTAGTGTCGCAGCCTGTTAGTGCATGGAACAGAGGTAGAGCCAGCGACTTTGATGGACCAAGCTGTGATTGAATGCTGTGCACTGGGATGTCTCGGTAATATTTGCCACTACCAAAACCAATCCAGAGTTCTGTTAGGTCAAGCTGTTGAAAGAAAGCAATGGCAAGAACGACTATGTCACTGTCAACAGTGCGGATGAATGCTTTCTTGTGACCCTGAGATGATGCGTGAGCAAGATGCAGAATGATCCGCGTATCTGCCTCTGTGTGGTTGCATGGTTGGAGCCCTGATATATCAAATGCTTTATTGGAGAGCACAGTTTCTAATTCAGTGCTGAGGAGGAGTTTCCACCCATGTCAATCTTGATCAGCTGTTTACTGATAAAGACGAACAGTTCCTTCTTGTTTTCCACATTTTTCAAATATGACTGCCAGTCTCGTTTGGGAATGGGTGTGGTACCATCACTATCTGGATCAAGTCGAGTACGTGCTCCTGAACCACGCCGCTGCTGTGCAAGTGATTTCAGACTGTCTTCAGGATAGGTATCCCACACGGCATCGACGCGCTCAACTGTGTCAGTCATCTGTGCTTTAATGAAAGGTATGATGTGTAGAGATACATATTCAGCAAATGTTGATGCTCTACTTGGACGCACAATGTGGACGATGGCGGTCATGTCATACAACTGAACTGTCACTTGTTTAGCAGGATTGGCAGATCCAGTTGGTGCATTGACACATGCAAGAATGTCTGATTTATTTCCAGCTCTGAGTGAACCTCGGTCTGAGAGTGAAGGGGGCTCTCGCCGATTCTCGTATGTGAAAAATTCTGTCATATCCGCATCTGGACGTGATTGTAGAGACAGGAATAGCTGAGTAATGAGCACTGTGTTTTGCTTCTGTACCCTCACTTTGCTTTACCCTGTAACTGTTGCATACACTCCTACAACTTTTATGATACACTGCAGCATGTGATTGGAGGGTTGCTGCAATTCCTGAGCCATCATCGAGCTCACTAACCTTGATACCAGATGGAACAGCATTGAGCTGCACAAAATCATTCAGATCTCTTTCAAGAGATGAATATCCCTGTTCTTTTGGCTGTTGTAATGCCTCGTCTTTGCTGGACTGACATAGGCAACCCAGTGTCCAATTAATTCCAGTTATGTTAGTAGACATGTTGAGGTATTAATGTTCTACTACACATTACTAACTACACACTAACGAGATCTTCATATCTGCAGGCCTGAAGAGACTAGAATGTGAAGAAGACCACCACCGCATAGACTTGCTTCAGAGGAATACAGGTATGCCAACACCTGCAAAAATAATAAAAAATAGATTAATAGTGGACAAAATGTCAGTAGAAATCCAATGTAAAAGTTAATATAGCTGTTACTACCACAAATCTAAGTGCAATAATTATGTATCATGATTCAATTGACATAAATGTACATTTCTTATAAAATAATATCAAATGTGGATATATACGACCTGACGTATATCTTGAATTAAAAAACAAATATCAGAACTGGATTCTCTATACTCAAAAACATACAAAAAGTGTCATTATTTGCTGTTCTACTATGATTGGTTGTTATTTTATCGCCCAATGTCAGACCAGATGGCGGCCATCTTGGATTCGTCCATAATGGCCGCCACAGGGAGAGCCCATGTTGGCTCCCGCAAAAAAATGAATGCTTATGGTCATATCTACCCCTGGTAAAAAAATGGTACTTTTGGAACAAAGGGAACAATCGGGGTGATTTTTTGGATTAAGCCCCCTGACTACTAGTCGCTCGGGTGAAGGGGGTGATGGGCACGAACGACGTTACAGTCTAGTCCTAGTCGTTCGGGTAAAAGGGGGGAATCCAACTCCGGGGTCACCAATTGTTGGTTTTCGTCGTCGTCGTCGTTGGGCCTAGGCAAGCTACGGCTTGGGACCGTAGCGCATCTATCCGGTATAGGTTAACCTGGATGATGTAGCCATAAGCACTGCCGCTGGTTAAGTGCCAACCAGTGATTATCTCACTAGCCGTATTGAGTCCGTTAGGCGAAACTGCGACAGTACCAAGGATGGAAAATATAACCCTTGGATTTCTATTATTTATTTGCAAAATGGACATGGTATTAGATTAAAATAATTATTTGAATATAAATAATTAACTGACAATTGTGATATACAGTATAATTAATTATGTTTACATACAATAAAATAATACAGTATACATAAAATTAGTATTAATGTGGTTTACAATTGAATTATGATGGGTAACTAATTTAAAATGAATTTATAGCTATTCCGAAATTCAAGACGGTAAAATTAACATTTATCTTGAAACTAAAATAAGAGTATTCACTACACATGCATCGAGAACCGCCACTTTGGTTATCACGAGCCCTCGCAATGAGTACCACGGATCTATACCACACGTAGTCTCAGAGAACTGATTGTTATTAAGAAATGCTACTTTCTCTGGGATTTATCAAAAAAATAGAAAAATCTTGAGGTGGTCCAAGTAATTTGAGAAGCCACTGTGTGTGTGGTGTGTGTGTGTGTGTGTGTGTGTGTGTGTGTGTATATAAATAAATATATATATATTAGCTTTAAAATTAATATTTGGCAGTGGCTGAATTGAATTCGTATTTTATTTACGAGCTTCGTATTTTAATTTCGTTTCGAATATGGGAAAACCATAAAAGAATAAAATAATAATAAAAAAATGTTGCGAAGAAAATTGGATTTATTATTTTTTTTTGAGGACGAGAATGACATACAGCGTATTAGTATTATATATATATATATATATATATATATACCCCCGCAAGGGGGTTCTAAGCTCGTGCTCTTGAGTGCTCTTTGTGCTCGTTTGTACGTGCTTGTTCCTGGAGGTTTCACGTGCGCCCTCCCGGCCCTAGCACCCAAGGATGATGGGGCTCGACCCTGCAGTCCTTGTCATCCTTGGTCTTTTTCCACTTCGACTGTCCCCTCCACCCTTTCTTTTCCTCTGTCTTTCCTCTCACTTTTTCTTTGTTTTTCCGCTGAGATATGCCCTTTAAATAGAGGCGAATCGGTTCTTCCCGAACTAAAAAAAAAAAAAAAAAAAAAAAAATATATATATATATATATATATATATATATATAATAATATATATTATATATATATAAGCAGAGAGCAACAGACAAGAAGGAAAGAAACATCCATCAAGTTGGAAAGGGACTATATTTTGTATATTGCAACGTTTCAAGCACAAACTATGCTCATCCTCAGGCAAAAATTCTAAAAAGTTAAAAACATAATATTAAAAACCATAATGACATTAACAAAATAAAATAGGGAAAAAATCCACAAGCATTAAAAACAAAGTCACACTAAAAAAATTCTAGAAAGTTACAATTAAAAACCATAATGACTATTATGAAACAAAAGCGAACAATTAACAAGCTTTAAAACAATAAAAGTGACACTAAAAACGAACAATGAATAACAGCTATAAAATACAAAATGTAAAACTCAAAAACTAAAAATTCACAGGCTATCTTTTAAAACACTAAAAAATTAAAAACCCACACTAAAAGGAACACACCTTAAGTCTAAGCAGCACAGATTCCGAGGCAAAACAAAAAACAGAAGCATCTAAAACCAAGTAAAGGTTGGTTGTTCAAGATGTTCAGTTTAGACGGAGGGGAACGGATGAAATATCAGAGTTAAGCGAAGGGGAGAGTTTTTTAATATACAGGGATTCTAAAAGTCAACGTTTGCTCACACGGAGCGGAATCTAAAATGTTAAAATTAGCTAAAGTTATATCGACTTTGCATAGAACAACATGGCTGCGTATAGCTGAAGCTTCTTTAATTTTCAAAGGTTTGTCAGTTCTATGGCTTATGCCCATATGAGCATAGAAACGCGACTCGAGGCTCCGCACAGTGCTACCAATATAGCTCCGATCACATCGGGGACACTTGAATTCATAAACGACAGCACTGCGCAGAGCATCCGATACACGGTCTTTAACATTAAAATATGAGCCAATAGAACGACGGTTGACAAATACTAGTTTAAAATCTATTTGACAATAAAATTTACTAAGAAGTGGCAGAAGGTTATTACGGCAATAGGAATTCAGATATCCCATTTCTGGGAGCACAAGAAATAACCTTCTGCCACTTCTTAGTAAATTTTATTGTCAAATAGATTTTAAACTAGTATTTGTCAACCGTCGTTCTATTGGCTCATATTTTAATGTTAAAGACCGTGTATCGGATGCTCTGCGCAGTGCTGTCGTTTATGAATTCAAGTGTCCCCGATGTGATCGGAGCTATATTGGTAGCACTGTGCGGAGCCTCGAGTCGCGTTTCTGTGCCCATATGGGCATAAGCCATAGAACTGACAAACCTTTGAAAACTAAGAAGCTTCAGCTATACGCAGCCATGTTGTTCTATGCAAAGTCGATATAACTTTAGCTAATTTTAACATTTTAGATTCCGCTCCGTGTGAGCAAACGTTAAGACTTTTAGAATCCCTGTATATTAAAAAACTCTCCCCTTCGCTTAACTCTGATATTTCATCCGTTCCCCTCCGTCTAAACTGAACATCTTGAACAACCAACCTTTACTTGGTTTTAGATGCTTCTGTTTTTTAGTTTTGCCTCGGAATCTGTGCTGCTTAGACTTAAGGTGTTCCTTTTAGTGTGGGTTTTTAATTTTTTAGTGTTTTAAAAGATAGCCTGTGAATTTTTAGTTTTTTGAGTTTTACATTTTGTATTTTATAGCTGTTATTCATTGTTCGTTTTTAGTGTCACTTTTATTGTTTTAAAGCTTGTTAATTGTTCGCTTTTGTTTCATAATAGTCATTATGGTTTTTAATTGTAACTTTCTAGAATTTTTTTAGTGTGACTTTGTTTTTAATGCTTGTGGATTTTTCCCTATTTTATTTTGTTAATGTCATTATGGTTTTATATTATGTTTTTAACTTTTTAGAATTTTTGCCTGAGGATGAGCATAGTTGTTTGTGCTTGAAACGTTGCAATATACAAAATATAGTCCCTTTCCAACTTGATGGATGTTTCTTTCCTTCTTGTCTGTTGCTTTCTGCTTAAATTGAAATTGAAGCTTGCCAGAAGCGGCCTTCACCAATATATATATATATATATATATATATATATATATATATATACACCGGGTGAACCAAAAGTAGGTGGACAGTAAATGATAACGTTTATTTTGAGAATACATATACAATTATATTTAATTTTTTTGTATACTATAATACAAAATTAAAAAAAAAATTAACTTATACCAATACAATACAAAAGCACTGAAAATTTTATCAACGCAGGTGCTCAAATTGCTGTCCATCACAATTTACACAGCTTTGAAATCTACCTTTCACACTTCGACAAACATTTTTGCCCAAGTTTCTTTGTGCATTAATTTCTTGAAATGCATCTCTGATGTAATTTTTCAAATCACCAACACTTCGTGGTTTTCGACTATAAACTTTGTCCTTGAGTACTCCCCAAAAGAAAAAATCCATTAGGGTAAAGTCAGGTGAACGTGCAGGCCATTCAATTTGACCTCTTCGGCCGATCCATTTCTCGGGAAATGTTTCATCAAGATACTCACGGACTGCTCTTGAATAATGTGGAGGGGCCCCATCTTGTTGGAAATAGAGGTCATGTGAATTAGGCTGTTGTTGTAAGTGTGGAACAACTTCATTCATTAGAATTTCGAGATATTTATCACCTGTGACTGTTCCATCAACAAAAATTGGTCCTAAAACACCAGAACTTGAAATACCACCCCAAACAGTGACACCAGGCTGGTTTAGTTGCTGCTCTAATGTTAAATGCATGTTCTCACTATACCAGTAAACACAATTATGTCGGTTAACATGACCTGATAATTTGAAAGAAGCCTCATCGGTCCACACAATGTTATCTAAAATTATTGGATTTCCTTCAATTTCGTTCAGCATGATCTCACTAAATTGCAGCCGCCTGTCTGGGTCATCCTCCAATAAGCTATGAATTAGCCGTGGACGATAAGCTTTCAACCCAATAGATTTCAGAATTCATATAATAGAGGTTTGTGAAATGTCCAGTTCTGCTGAGGCTCTTCTGGTGGACTTTTTGGGACTGTGAACAAATGCTTCGGCAACAAGTTGCTTATTGTCCTCTGTGCAAACTGTTTTGGGTCGACCAGTTCTTGGGGCATTAAGAATTGAGCCAGTGGCATCAAATTTGTCTCGAATGCGGTAAATGGTTTGTCTCTTTGGGGCTTGAGTACCAAATGTTTCAACACATTTTGTTCTAACAGTTTCAGTATTTTGAGATTTCCAATACTCTTTTAACACCCATTTTCTGGCATCAGTATTTAGATTATTTGCCATTATGGGTTCTCTGAACTATCTGAAAAGAAAAAACATTAAATTTAAATAAATTTAGTTATAATATTTAATATAACACAAACACCATAGTTATAATATAATATAACACAAACCCTATTCAACCTACTGTCCACCTACTTTTGGTTCACCTGGTATATATATATATACACTGGCAGTCAATTTGTGTATATGTATATATACTGTATATAAAACCTTCATTAACTTTGGTTTTTGCTTCCGCACGAATTGTTCATTCTGACAAAGATCAAGTTTGTCACTCCACCTTAGACCTACAGTTTAACGTGGAATCTGAACCACGCCCCACCACCAGCCCAGCGTCTTAACCACTAGGCTACCCAGGGTACCCATTTATTTATCAACCAATTTTTATTGTGTGGAAGGATGAACAGCTGGGTTTTGCTGCGCGCCGCCTGCCGTCACCGGGTCTCGATCCTGTGGCGGATGGATTCGTAGTCAGCAACGCTAACCACTACACCACCGAGGCGCATATATTGTATATACACGGTCCATCAAAAAAAAACATGCGTCCGTACTTTTCCTTTTAAACTCATTCATTTCTTTTAACTTTTGATAAAACTTTAACAAAATAAAATAACGTTATCTGACAACATTTCGTTAAATTTTTAGCACCGTAGCTGAATAGACCTCATTTTAGCACGTAAACAAAACTAGAATGTAAAGATACGGTAAATACTCAAAATTTCTTTATTATACAACCAAAAATTCCTTTCATATAAAATTGTTATTAAAATGTCAAACTAAAAATACCGTTCAATATGGTTTCCTCAAACTTCTATTACTTTTCAAAGTCTTGGTCTAAATTGATCTACTGCTGAATCAATCTGGTCTTGTGGAAATTCGGGCCATTGTTCAATCAGACCATCTCTCAGGTGGTTAATGTTTGTGGTTTTTTTAGACCATCTCTCAGGTGGTTAATGTTTGTGGTTTTTTTACCACGATAAACTCGTTCTGACACGTTTTCCCAGATTCCATAATCAACAGGATTCAAATCAGGACTGTTCGGAGGCCAATTCTCCGGTTCAATAAATTCGGGAACGTGTTCATTTAAATAAGCAACAGTATCTTTTGCCGTATATGCCGTTGCTCCATCCTGTTGGAAAACAAAATGACCTCCATTTGCCAGAGCACGTATCTCTGGAATCATGCTTGCTAAAAGAACATTTCGATAATATTCGCCATTAACTTTCATATCTCCTATTAAGCCTATAATGCTTAATAATTATTTTATCTTCATCAGAGAATGGCATTTGAGGGATATCTACAGTAATTTTTTTTTATCTGAAAAAAAGAAAAATTATTTCAATGCGCGCATAGATTTATGGAACTCCAAAATCAAGTTAATATTAAATAACTAAATTTAATAATTTATTTGTAAAAATTGGCTGGCTTATATAAAATTCAATGGTAATTATTGTCTGTAAATTTTGTGTAAATCATCCAAACACAGTTTGACTTACTAGGTTACAATCAAGCGCATGTTTTTTTTTTTTTTGGTGGACCCGGTATATATATTGGCGGTCAAAATTATGGAAACATTTTTAATATGGTGATTATGTCATAATAATAGAATTCTTTTCATTCTTTTTACAAGTCAGAGGAAGTAAAACGATATTTTTCTCTAACTGAGGAGCTTTCTACTGTGTTGTTTTGTTTCATGAAGACTTGCAAGCAATTAATGATTTATTTCTATTCGTTTCTAAGACTATAACAAGTTTGAGACACGAGTCAGCCATTACCGATTACCTAGTAAGTTTTTATCCTTTTGAGGTTTTTTCCTAAGCAAAATGTTTTTTTTCGATATAACCTTTGGTTATATACTGTATATATATTAGAATTAGAGCTCTAGGATGGTAAGTAGATGGCAGGAATTTGGTTATAAAATAACGGAGTAAAGTAGCTGTTTTTATAAGTGGAATCGTTCAGGTATTAGAGTTCTTTATAAAAGCCAACAGACGACGACGACGACGACAAATGGAAAACATGAAAAACCAGAATGAAAATGCCATTAATTTTTTATATGCAAGAGCTGCAACTGTAAAAGTTTGTTCTCTCTTCCGTAAAAGTCTTTTTGTTTCTGTACACAGAGGTGGAAAAACATTTTTGGTTTCAAGGAACAAACAAAGACGTCTAAACACGAAAATGAATTATTTATTTTCACTTTCCAGGGTAATTTTGATACGTGGGTGGTTCAAAATTCGTTCTGTCGTTAGTCTTAAAAAATGGCCAGTGTATCATCAACGTAACGTCGGTAGTAATATCTGGAACGAACGAAACTGAAGAAGACAAATTATAACGGTCTCTTTTTATTACGAATTGGGCACTTCAGGAGCGACCCCATATATAAGGGGTGGCAAACAATGATTGTCTTCCCCCACCTGCACAGATGAAACTAATAGAGGTACCAAAAAACTGATTCTTGTATCTTTTAGACAATTTAATTCTACGTATAAACAAAACCACTCAATAGTTGGTGTTGCCTCCATGGTCCGGCGGCAGAATCGGGTAGCTGGTGGTTCAGCAAGCATCAGGGATTCCACTTGGTCTTTTAGGATGGATCCTGAAAGATTCTGCCGCCGGACCATGGAGCAGCACATCGAAACAATCCTCCGAAATCTTGAGTACGACACTGACCTTTTCGAGTCTCTCCTCACCTCCTACCCTTGCTGACTTGAAGCCGTCCGCCAAGCACAAGGAGGCAACACCAACTATTGAGTGGTTTTGTTTAGACGTAGAATTAAATTGTCTAAAAGATGCAACACTCAGTTTTTTTGTACCTCTATTAGTTTCAGCTGTGCAGGGGGGGGGGCAATCATTCTTTACCACGCTGTGTATATATACACACACAGTTAACCTTTGGTTAGCTTCCGCCCGAATTGTTCATTCTGACGAAGGTCAAATTTTTCACTCTACCTTAAACCTACAGTTTAACGTGGAATCCGAACCACGCCCCACCAGCATCCCAGCGTCTTAACTACAAGGCTACCCAGGGTACCCATTTATCTACCAATCACTTTCTTTATTGTGTGGAAGGATAAACAGCTGGGTTTTGCTGCGCGCCGGCTGATGTCACCGGGTCTTGAACCCAGGGCCGATGGATTCGTAGTCAGCGACGCCAACCACTACACACCGAGGTGTATATATATATATATATATATATATATATATATATATATATATATATATAACTAAAGTTAATTAAAATTATTCCTTAAAAGGAAGATAAACGAAGCTGTTTTATAAATAAAGATAAATTCTCCTTTCTAACGTATCTCTCCAGTTTGGCACCAACATTCCTTCCTTAACATATTGTTTTCTTTTCCTTTAATACTATATTCTTTCTGAAATATTGGGATTTTTTTTAATATTGTCTTCTTTTCTCTGAAATAGTTTTATTTTTCTTTGAAATATTATTTTGAAATACTATTTTGAAAGAAAAACCAATATTTTGAGGAATCTCAAAATATTGGTTTTTCTTTCAAAATAATTTTGTTCTTAAAAATTATCGATTTTTTTTATTATTTAATGTTCCATGGATAGCGAAAGCACTCCGCTCGGGACCAAATCCTACTCCCCCCCCCTCATCTGTGCTTTGGACCCCGGGCACAGCTTTTGCCCTAAATGGACGCTAAAATTAATTAATTTGGGGTAATTTCATTCAAAGGTCCAAGAAGGTGTGCAATTGGCAATGAAACTCGGTGATTGCCAGATGTACGACTTTTCCTCGTACTCTTTCGTCTTTTTCAGCCAAGTTTATAGCTGTTCAAAACGTGTAAACTACCACATCTCTTTGCAGGGCTGGCGAGAGCTGCCCCGGGCCCCGGGGAAGGATTGGTATATGGGCCCTCCTGTTTACTTAGTATTTTATTATGAATGTTTTTTGTGTACATAACGAGCAAACTGATTATATGTCCAAGTCACTATTCAAAACATACAGTATGATAATCTCTATAAAATGTATTTTCATTAATTCTATTTCCTCTCTGTTATTTAATCAATCGCTTTATTAATATTTTTAGATTTTATCCCCTCTCTTTCCAGGCCCCCTAGAGGTCCGGGCTCCGGGGATTTAACCCGGCTTCCCCTCCCTCTCGGCGGCCCTGCCTCTTCGTAAACATTCGTAATCCATTTTGAGAGATTGAAATCTAAAATAAAGTTAATTATAACTCCAGCAGAGTGGAATGAATGAATAATTCTAGAATTCACTCGTATCAGAATGGGAGAAGTTTGCATTTCGCTTATATGGTCGCCACTTAAAAAACATTTTGGACACCAATCCTGCTCGTGGCTTAAGCTTGTTTCACCTTTCAATATTTTCTTTATTTGAAGTAGCGTTTTTCTTTATAATTTTATTTGTCTTCCTTAAAATCTATATTGTTATTTAATGTATATGCAAATGAAATTCCAGGAGTACACTCCAATATGTAAAATATTTGAGACAAGAGAGTTTTATGAAACATTTTGTAAATTTCTAAATTTTAGATTATAGACGCACATAGGTCCTATGGCTGGCTGCTTGAAATCTAACTGTGAATTTTAAGTAATAAGTATTACACACACACACACACACACATATATATATATATATATATATGAATATATGTGTGTGTGTGTGTGTGTGTGTGTGTGTGTGTTTATAGAGTTCTAGAAAAATATATACCCACTTGCGTACGCTACCATACAAAGGCATGTTTTGTCTCTGTGTTCAGATTTGTTTCGTTAATTCGAAAGCCCACAGAGGGCGGTGCTTTACAAAGCAACAGCATACCGCTGACGACACGTGTCTTCAGTGTGTGGCCAAATTGGCAATCGTGATATTAGTCTTTGTTGAGCTCAAGCAGATATCGAAGTGGTGTTGGAAATCTGAGAATGTTGCGGGGCTGCAACACGGATAGATATGTGATTAAAGATCATCACCTCGAACCCGCCTCACAATCAGGAACAAATTCGAGACCGAAGGCACTGTGCAAGACACTCGTAAATGGCACTGAACCACGTTCTTCGTGGAGTGAGGGGAACACCGCAGCTGTATTATTCGCATTTGAACGCTCACCACGTAATCCACACGTCAATCTGGAATGAGTTAAGTGTTCGTCGAATATGTTGAGATGTCACTTGGAAACGTGCCCTCCACAATTCTTATCGACAATGAATGAAGATTGCCCAGACGGGAGACTTTAATTCTGTCAGTAGATTTTGAACAGCGCACATCAGAACCCCAATATTCGTGGACATGACAACGCCGAAAAAAATATAAAAGTAAAGCCTAGTAACATAAAACCTTTAAAACGAATAAAAAATTACTAATCAACCATAACTGCGTTTTCTTCTCGAAATATTATTTCTGTCACCAAAAAGGAATAAAATACCCAAACAAAACCAGAATATTACTAATTATTAATTTCTTATGTTTTTCAGAAGTTTGGTTTCCAGACAAACTTTTACCGAAGTTGCACATCGTCTCTTTGGTCCTCCAATAAATATATATATATATATAATATATATATATATATATATATATATATATGTCTTTACTTTTCGTATTGGATAAAGAATCTTTTGACAAGTTTCCAATCATATTTTATTGTAATGTCCAATTTTCTCTGAATTTTTTAGTGTTTTTCCTTTTTTTCTTTTTTCTTTTAGCACGGATCAGAGACCCTGTCTCGATGACAGGATCTTTCATCGAATACCTCTATAAATTCTTTAGGAAATCGAATGCTCCCCCCCTTTTCATCCATCTGCTCGAATCAGGATTGCATTTTTTTTTTTTTTTTTTTTTTTTTTTTTGTCTGTATCTGGAGTCTTTTATATTTTTTAGAATTTTTTTATAAGCAAGTTTAGGTTTTTAATAACGTTCTACAATCTACAGTATATCGATTTCCATATCAAAGACACGCGATAAACATCCTTCATTCTTTTGCTTGGCCAACGTTTCGGAACGCACTGACTCCGTCATCAAGGCTAAAACACATAAAACAACCAATATAAAACAAATACAAATATTCTTATAGAATGACGAATGCAAAATGACGAGAAATAAACCTAAGCCAAAAACATAGAAAATCAAGTATAAAATACCTTAAGTAAAACACCAAAAAAAATCTATCGATGACGTGTTAGAATTAAGATCTGGTTTCAATTTGTAAATAAAGAGAGATTCCATAAGCTATAATTCAAGATCAGAGCTACCGACAGCGATTTTCATCCGATTTCCAAGTCAAATTGTAGTACAGTATATCAGTATTACTAAAAAGGTTAGCCATCCATATAATATGAATGGTTTCTGCAACAAGTACATTGGTAAATAAAGACCAATGACGTAGCGTGGTTTTTTTTCAGGGGGGAACAAATGTGTTATAAATTCCTGACTGGACAAATTTGGCACCTTTTCCGTGACTAATACCACGTATATTATGAGAAGCTGAATTTAAAATTGGCCACAGGGAAATGTATCTCTCTGTCTGTCTGTCTCTCTCTCTCTCCTTTATTGCCAAAATTTTTTTACAACCGGTTCTAGATTTCCGACTGGGTCAGATATTTTTCCGATTACGGGTGGCAGTCGCCCCTTCTGCCCCCCAAAGCTACGCCACTGATAAAGACTTTACATCAAAACCAGCCATTGTATACGAGTTACTATTGTTTAACGTGGTAATTTCTCTTACGAAAGAAAAAGAATCTCGTACTCTATATAAATTACAAGTGGTAGTATGGGTAGTGGTATGGTAGTAGTATGGGGATCAAGAATTTTGATAGTATGTATTTTAGTAAATGCACGCATACTACAGGACTTAGATCCAGAAACTATTTTAAAAAGACTGTATCCGAGATTACGTTATTAATAAATTTTATAGAATACTTATTAATTTTAATCTCTTCTTTTAAGATTAAAGCGAAAATGTCACCAGTTTACTTTAGAGAATCTTGAGACATCATTTAAAATACGTAACATTTTATTAACATAAACATTCCTGTCCGAAAGGACCATACCATTACCTTTATTTGGTCTTGTAATCACTAATAATAATCCGTCCGAGGATAGATTTCTTAGACATTGAAACGCTTCCGCCTCCATATTATTAAGTCTATTGCAAAAAGGGTTAAAAGCCTAAAATGAAGTGAAAGCTAATTTATGTAAATTATAAGATAAAAAGTTAAACCTCCTTCATGATGTGGGTCACAGTATAAATGTTTAAAAAGGTCTTTAAAAAACAACTCAATGTTAAGGAAATGATCATAAAAGTTTAGTTTTTAAGAGCGAGTAAGAAAAAAAAGAAAAAAAATATATATACAGTATATATATATATATATATATATATATATATATATATATATATATATATATATATATACAGGGTGGCCCAAAAGGTGCCTACCAACATTAACTTACATTTTCTCCGAAACGAATGAATAGAATTCGATGAAAATTTGCTGACACACTATACACTACTCACGCCATTTGGTTAACATCAGTTTGGAGGGAATGTCATTGGTTTGGACTATCGGAAGCACTATGGAAACGGCATTGATTGGCCTGCCTATTCACCTGATCTCAACCCGTGTGACTTCTTTTTGTGGGGATACCTCGAAGATAGAGTTTACCAGAGCAACCCAAAGAATTTGGAGGAGCTGAACTCATCAATTGAACGTCAAATCGTTGACATTCCGACAAAAGTTCTCCACAGCGTGGTATCGAATTTTGGGATGAGGTTGCGAAAAATCGTCGAAGTGGAGGGACAGCACATCGAACACATTGTCATAAAAATGGCTTGAGATGCTGATAAAGGCTTGAACTTGATAAGTACCTTTTGGGTCACTATATATATATATATATATACTGTGTGTGTATATATAGTGGCCTAGAAAGTAGGCTTACTATAATTTATGAATTAAATTGAAACGCATGCTTAGGGTCACCAGTCTGGCTGGGCATTCGGCAGAAACAAAACAAACAATATATAATAAAGTAGATAGAAATTACTTTTTGTTTAATCAGAAAAATAAATGAATTATTTGTTCACAGTAATTAACAATTATGTATACGATAATTGTGCTATATTACAATGACTGATTAATTATTAGTAATAAGAAATGGTTTACACAGTATTAGAGTTAAATGAATACAATAATGACAAGAAACACCAATTTAGGTAGGCTAATGAGATATGAGGCAGTGAACACACAATAATAAGTAATTAAGCCAATTGAGGTAATGAAAGTACAGTGTGGTACAGTAAACGTATTAGGCAAGTAAAAATAAAGTACATAGATAAGCAAATAAACAAGCGGATACAAATAGGTAAGATAATTGAATAGGTAAAATAATTGAAGAGGCCTACCGCAGTCGTAAAGGGAGAGTTAGTTAGCCGTGGTTGTTTGGGGATACTTTGAAGATAGACTATTCGCTAGGCTGAGGGTATACACTGAAGTTATGTAGGGTACGCGGGAGTTACTTAACACGAAGACAGAAGGGTAGGCCAAATTTGCTTGTTACCTACGAGAAGGTTTATGGACCTGTGCTTCGAAGTAGATGCATCTGAAGGCGGACTGGCCTGCCCGCGAGAGGATGAGTGTTGGTGGCCGGTTGAGACTTGTTGAAAGGAGGGCCAGCGGAAACTCCTGCAGCAGTGATGTTGCTTCTTGCGGAATGAAATTATAGAAGGCCTTACTTGATGATAGACTTCGTGTATGCTCGACCTGGGCCTTGAAGGATGGCGGGCCGCTCTCCGGCGAAGACCGGAGAGTGAGAGTGATTTGAAGTGAACTCGCGTTTATATAGGCTCAAAAGACATGTAGTTTTCGCGGGCCTTTTTGGAAAACAAAGTAAAAATTTGCTTTTCTCTTTGTAGACGGTTTGTGCCCACATGGGGTTTTATTGCCTTGTTTACAACTTCCAGTCATGCAACAAACAGGCGAGGAAAAGGAATTTCGCTTGCCTCTCTCTCTCTCTCTCTCTCTCTATATATATATATATATATATATATATATATATATATATATATATATATATATACAGCCTATAAAAAGTTTTTAAATTGTTATATTAAAAATAATAAAAGTGAAAAGGTGGCTCGAATCCTTAAAAGCAAAAAGTTTCATATTAATATTTGAAATAAGAAGAGAGAGAATTTAAATTGATCTTCATTTGGAAGGGTTCCAAATGTGTCTCTACAGATCTTTTCTCTCTTCGTTCGAACCACACTCATACACTATATATATATATATATATATATATACAGGGTGGCCATAAAGTCTGGAAACAGGAATATAGATAATTTTTTTTTCTCTCGTTGCAGATAACCTACAGTTCTGAGAAAAATGTCAGATGTTTCCAGACTTTATGGCCACCTTGTATATATATATATATATATATATATATATATATATATATATATATATATATATATATGTTGCACACCCACGAAAGAAAATAAAAGGCGTCATTTATTTATTAATTTCGCATGTTTAACTGTGAAATACATCCCAAACAAGATAAAAAGGACGATTTAACAACAATCTTCCTTATTCCTTGCCCTCCCGAAAACACACACACACAAACACACACACACACACACACACACACACACACACACACACACACACGCAAAAAAAAAAAAAACCGGGCGAAAGACATTTCCTCGACAGGATATTTTTTCGATACGTTTTTTAGAGTTAATTTAAGTTAGATTTGGTTTGGTTTAGTTGTTAACGTCGATGAAATTCTTCGTCGACATAATGTATATATACGTACGTTATATACGACGCCTTCATGCCACAGTTTTTGGATTGAATCTTGAAAACCATGGCAACTGTCACGTTTCTAAGGGAACGGACGTAGTAATGTTGGAAGTTTTTTGAAAAGTGTATTTTTCCCCCATTCTATTGAAAGTGTCGTAATTTGAACGCTTTTCCAAATAATTTTTGTTTTCGTCCTTCCTCCTCTTTTCATCTTTATTATTTTAAGCACCGATCCATTGATTGATTCAATGGATCGGTGCTTATTCACCCTTATTAAATTTACGTTACGGCCTTTTGGGAGCAAAATTTGCATTTTATATAGCCATTAATCTTTATAACTTTATAATGCGCATATATCGGCTGATTTTCTAAACATCTGACATTTTAAAGGGGTTGTATTGTTTTTATTAACTGAAATAAAAGCATGAAATTTTTACTCTACCTTCTCTACACATGAAGAGTTAGTCCCCCAGTGCGGAACACGCTCTATGTAGTGATCTCTCAGTTCATTAACTCCTTGCACATGAGCAAAAAATTTGTTGCAGTACTTTGGATAGAGTAGTTGTAAAAATCTAAGAAATATTTTGTTCACTTGATGCTTTCAGTTCTTCTATTGTGTGTTGGTTCTGTTTAAAGGCGCAATCTTTTAAAGAACCCCACGGATAAAAGTCACAAAAGTTTAGATCTGGTGATATTGGTGGTCATGATATTCCTTCATAAGAAACCGCAGGAAATCTGTTAGACAGATCTCTTCCGTCGAAAGTATCCTCCTATCTGTGCTTTTATCTCTAATTTCCTTTCTGGCCGATCTATAGTTGCGGTTATAGATGGCCACCGTTCTTCTCCTAAAGCTATTAACAGTGGTGTTCCTCAGGGCTCTGTACTGTCAACCACTGTCTTCCTTTTACTTATCAATTATCTTTTATGTTGCATTTCCCGTCCTATCCGTTCCTATGCCGATGATTCCACTCTTCACTTCTCCACCCGCTTCACAAAGAGTCTATCTCAACAGTCACCTCACGCTTTACGTGAGGCGGCTATGATGCGCCTGACCTCTGATCTTTCTGCTCTCTCTGATTGGGGCAGAGAAAACCTTGTGGCTTTCAATGCTTTAAAAATTTAGTACCTTCATTCGGCTACCAGTCATAATCTTACACATGACTATCCCTTTATCTTCAACAATACACAACTCAATCCTTCTTCTTCTCTTTACATTTTTGGTGTTTCCTTTCTCATGATCTTTCCTGGAAAGATCACGTATACTTTCTTTCTAAAACAGCTTCTAAGAGATTAGGTTTGTTGTACTGGCTCTTTACTATTGCTATTATAACGGACACTGCTTTTCTGAACTCTCAGGCTGCATGCCTCCTTCCTCCTTTAAAGAGAGTTTGTAGCACCAGACTTTCGTTTAACTGCCTACAGTGTCTACCTGACTCGGCAGGGTGTATCTGCTTAGGCTAACGTAATGGAAAGCTGAAACACAAAATAGATTTTATATGATTTTATTCAATTTAACTTTTGAAACACGGTGATTAAAGGTAGGGGGAATTAAGATGAGAGAGAGAGAGAGAGAGAGAGAGAGAGAGATTGAAGATGTTCCAAGGATGGAACGAAACATTTGGATAAAGATGCTAAACATTTTGACGATGGTCTTCATATTCCTCATTAGAATAAAATTCCCAAAGAACACATCAATTTCCAATATATACTGCATACAGAGTGCTTTTTTTTCTGCCGGAACACACCGGTACGGCGTACCGGTACCTTTTAATGAATTGACAGCAAAAATAAACAAAAATATAAGAAATTAAACAGTTTCCATTACTATTTTATAGTTAATTTGTTACGTGGCAAACATCATAAGAACATCATAAGATTTTAAACATCATAAGAGGAACACTTTCTTGGATTGGGATGGTCATGGGTGGGATGGAGTAACTAGTAGAAAAGATTGTAAAAAATATAGGAGTTCCGGTACCTGTTTTTTCAGAAAAAAGCACTATATATATTATATATGTGTGTGTGTGTGTGTGTGTGTGTGTGTTGTACCTTGTGGTGACTGGACGCTTTTCTATATTAATATCAAAATAACAAGGGGAAAACATCTCGGTCGTTAATTTAATCTGAACTAGTAATGTTTATAAGGTGTCAGTGAATCTGTGGGAATAAATTTATTATTTGACAGAAATTTGAACAAAATGAAGACCTTAGTGAAATTCTACATGTGAACGCAACGGCAAAGAAGAAAAGGTCACAAACCAAGGTAGCGTCAGATTTCGTAACTTAAAAAGTGAGTCTTTTGAAAACGGACGAAAATACAAAAAGAGGAACAGGGGTGGGGGAAGGGCCCAAAAATATGAATAAGCGTGAAAAATACTATAAAATCAGGAAATTGAATAAGAACAAACTATGCCTAAAGTATATTGGAAAAGGGGTTGAAGAGCCCCAATATTATTTATATATTAACGAGGCTTCAGTATACGTGGTTCGTCACTACTGGAAGTAATAATGTTTCTATTATCATAATTCAACGAGCGGTCAAATTATAATCATTTCCGTATTTGTGTTATTATTTTGCTTTGCGTACACTCCTGTATTAATTGGTTCGGGTACATAATTCTCCAGGTGTAAGATATACACAAAGTTTGTATTTCTTCCCCAAGGCAACACAGATGTACCCTTCCCAATTGCAAGTACATTCATATCACGTTAGGCTGGCTCTGCATAAAATGTATATATTCTATATATTCTATTCTATTCTATTCTATTCTATAATGGACCAGGAACGCAGAGGCTCTCTACGATTTCAGCCCCTCCATTATATTTCTGCCTTAATTTATTTCTGTGTGATGCCAACATAACCAATAACTGTTAAAAGTTTTTATTGAAACATTTTCAACTCGATACAACTACAAGCAGAATTATATATAATTAAACTAGCGTATCCAAATTCAACCTGACCTATTGTAACCTAACCAGGCCCTATTTGACATATATATCAGGGTTGCCCAAAATATCATAGTAAATTTACGTATCTTTAAAAGATATATATACAGAGTGGGAGAAAAGTCTTTAAGGGTTTTATACATACAAGTATTTGGTTAACAACATTATACAGATAAGTGTTCAAATGATGAAACAAATCAAACAAAAAGTCTATAAGAATTTTATTCATGCAAATATTTGTTAAATTGTAATCTAATCTTCAAAGAGTTCTCCATCCGCTATGATACATTTGTGGATTCTCTCTGTGAAACTCTTCATTGTTCTTCTGAATATATCGAGTGGGATCCTTTTCAGTTCTTCATCTATTCTGCGGTGAAGGGCATTCACATTTGGATAGATGAAACCAGGAGTGTCGAGTTTGTCACGCAAAGAAGCCCAAAGCCAGAAATCACATGGGGTTAAATCAGGTGATCTGGCTGGCCACTGGATGGGATCGCTGCCCAAGCCATCTTCCTTCAACGTTCGTATCCAGAATCTCACAGGCAGCTGCAAAGTAATGTGGCAACGCTTCAATCGCTCCATCATGTTGATAAAGCCAATTCCTAGCAACGCCATTAGTAAACTGTGGCAAAACGTTGTCTCTCTGGCAATAGCGTTTTCCATCCGTCGTATCTCTCGATACGTTAAAGGAAAAGAGTCTTCAATAACCATGCACACCCTTACTGTTAGTGTAGCCGTTTCAACGGGTTTACCCAATCGTATTTTGGGACTTTTTTTCGCCCAATGGTGAACGTTGTGTTTGTTTCCTTTACTCGTTAAACCGAAGACACATTCATCTGAAAATTTGATCTTTCCAAGGAAATGTGGATCACTGTTGAACGTTTGTCTCATTGTTTTAGCAAACTGCAACCGTCAACTGCAACCGTCAACTGCAACCGTCAAGCTCCCTGTTTCCAAAAGTTTGAGCTTCCAGTATCGAAGAGTGGTTGCATTTGGTGGTGGTTTATTATATTTTTCTTGAAATAAACGCAAACTTTCTTCACAATCTATACTATAATAAGAAAGCTGTCCGTCTGTCCGTCACACTTTCAGAAATTGTGAGAAAAAATTGTGAGAAAAAAATTCAGAAATTGTAAAAAAAATTCAGAAATTGTATTACGGGCGGCAATGTGAAGCTCAAGATTTTCATGACTGTGTTCTTTTCTGTAGTTTAGCAATGGGGGAAGGGTGGGGGTGGGGGTAATGGGGGATGGGTGGGGTAATGGGGAGGGGTGGGGGTAATGGGGGAGGGGGTTAGCCCCCAAGTTGTATGAATGGGGGTGAGGAGGTTTTGGGAGATACCAGATTCAAAATGTTGACACAATGTGAAGCTCAAAATTTTCACGGCTGGGTTCTTTTTTTGTAGTTTAGCCTGTCTAACCGTCAGCGAAGCGGCGGGAACTGTACTAGTAATTATAGGAAATAACCCACGATACAAGATACACTTTTTCTTCATTGCTGTATTCCATCCTTACTGACATGGCGCTGACTGGGGCTAAGGCCTACGGCCTTCTTGGCCTTGTATAGTTGCTTTGAAAAGTATCGCATACACTGCAGTGATATCATTGGAAATTATTTATTAACAAATTATTTGTATGTATAAGATCCTTAAAGACTTTTCTCCCACCCTGTATATATCTTACTAATATTCGTGACGGTCGAACTGTCTGCGAACTTTGTTATCTATGGCCGGTCAAACCACTGGCCAGATTTGGATGAGACTTATGGGATAGGGGTAACTGAGGCCGAGGAAGAACAGGCTATGTGGTGTTGGTCTCCGAGGTCATCTGAGGCCGCTGGAGGCCGTTTTTCCGTCTGTATTCCGGATTGGTTGAAAGATAGTGACATTATTATATATATATATATATATATATATATATATATATGCGTTCAACTTCCACTCGGGCAATGCCGGGTCGCTCCGCTACTATATACAGGGCGTCCCAAAAAAATGTATACACACTTTAAATAATTATAAAGGCAGTGTTTATTAAAATACATTTCATTTTCAAAATGTAATAGAATCTACAGACATTATTTAATTGTTTTGTCAACGCCTGTTTTCAAACTGACGTCCGTTCTGGTCCAGGCACTGCTGATAACGCGAAGCAATGGAATCGCAAACATCACGAAACATTTCGTTTGGTACTTGTGTGCATTCTCGTTCAATGGCTGCTCTCAATTCAGCGACTGTTGCAGGTTTTATAGCGTAGACTTTGTCTTTTAAGTATCCCCATAAAAAAAAGTCTAGTGGTGTGAGGTCTGGTGAACGCGGAGGGTATTCTACGAAACCCCTTCGTCCAATCCACATCCACATCGTGCCAAGTACCACTCGCAATACTCCACTCTTCGGTCCGGATCATCATCATCTTCATTAATAGCATGGACTAATCTTGAATGTAACTTTTCCATTGACAGCGCTTCAAAATGCGTTGGACAGACGATTCTGAAATTCCTACCTCACGACTCGCTTGCCGCACAGATTTTCTTGGACTTTGGTGATACGTTTCCAGTACTCTTTCTTGCTTTGTGGGGCTTGTCGATGTCCGTGGTCTTCCGGAACGCTTCTTGTGGACATTCTGAACAGTTCCATCGGCTTCAAACTTATCTCTAATTCGAGTGATGGTAAGTCGCGTTGGTGGATCTGTTTGAAACTCCCTCCTAAACTGTCTTTGCACTTCAACTGCGTTTTCACACTTCCAGTAGCATTTTAGAATGAATTTCCTTTGTTCAAAGCTTAGTCTGACTGCCATTATTAATTCTAATGGGTTTAACTTTGAAAGAAAGAAACATCAATTGAGCTATCAGCTGTTAAAGTGTGTATACATTTTTTTGGGACGCCCTGTATATACACCGTTTGCCAAAAAAAAAGGGTTCAGTCTAAAAACATCCATGGAATCAACATTTTTCAAACAATCAGTATGAAATTTATACACGTAAAAGATACATAAAACATCTACCTGTAATCCAAATTTAAGTTCGACACTATCAAAAATAAGGATTTATTAAATATTTCTCTAATAATACTACAACTGATGCTCGACAAACTAATCAAGAATCCTTTATTTCCATTTTCACTTTTGTAAATTCTAATATACGATTTTTTTGCAGGGTTATAAAATATAGTGAATATGCCATTTTCAGAGGAAGATAAGATTATAATTAAGCATTATAGACTAGAAAAGGGATATGAACGAACGAAACTACTCTCCGAATTCCCCAACAAAGGATGGACTCTTGGTGGTTTGGGAAGGCTTCTAAAGAAAATTGACGAGACTGGGGATATCAAAAGAAGAGAGGGAAGTGGGCGACCAAAAATTGTTCGCATGCGAGACAATATTGACGACGTCGAAGAACGTATATTAAGTCAGGAAAACAATCCAGGAACCCATATGACACCAGCTCGCGTATCAAAAGAGTTACAATTATCAGAATCTAGTGCGAGACGCATAATTAAACAAGATCTTCAACTAAAACCTTTCAAAAGAGTGCATCGGCAAAAGATTACTCAAACTGATGAGCAGAAACGAGTTCAAGGATCAAAACAAATCTTACGGCGAGTAACATGTGATAAACTTTCAAAGGCTTTTTTCACTGATGAAAAGAGATTCACTGTGGAGCCACCTCGGAACAGTCAAAATGACAGAGTTTACTTGCACGTCCAATGTAAGAATGAAATACCTAATAGCAGACTCTTTGCAACCAGAAGTCATTTCTCAGCTAGTGTCATGGTGTCAGTTGGCATATCAAAGTTAGGAAAAACATCCATTCATTTTATTGAGCCTGGTGTAAAAGTCAATGCCGAGTACTATCGAAATACTCTGCTGCGAAACATGCTTCTCGAAATGCAAAATCTGGCCAACGGTGGTTAATATCTTTTTCAGCAAGACGGAGCAACGTCCCATACAGCAATAGCAACTGTGGAATACTTAAAAAACAATGTCCCAGAATTACTTGAACTCCAAAATTGGCCACCTAACAGCCCTGAATTGAACCCTGTTGACAATGGAATCTGGAAAAATTTGGCACAGAGAGTTTACAGGAGCAGGGTGAGAAATGTTGATCACTTGCGTCAGCTTCTTGCGGGAAGAGATAGGAACAGATCGATCGAACCCTTGATGAATTTCGCCCAAGATAGAAGAAAATTGTTGAAACAGAAGGGAAACACATTGAACAATTTTTTTTAATAGGAATTCCAAAAGAGTTAAATATTAATTTGATTTCTTTTGTAAACTTAGGATTTAAGTTCTGTTTCGAAATTTAAAACCCTTTTTTTATTTTCATGGTTTTTTAATGGAGGCATTTCCTACATTTTATAAATAGTATGATGTATTTTATAACTAAAATGAGAATAAAAATTTTATTACTAAAGTTTTACCGCTTTTGTGGACTCCCAGAATTCAAAACTGGAGCGATGTTCACCAACAAAATTTGTTGAACATAAACAATCATCATTAAATCATTAATTTTTAATATAATAATTTGAAAATTGGTGTACATATACACTGTTTACTTAGTTTTGTTCTCTATGAGTTTCATTATGATTGGTTAATAAATGTTGATTTTATGGCTGGTTTTAGAGTGAACCCTTTTTTTTGGCAGACGATATACTATATATATATATATATATATATATATATATATATATATATAGAGAGAGAGAGAGAGAGAGAGAGAGAGAGAGAGAGAGAGAGAGAGAGAGAGAGAGGCTAACAAGGACAAAGACCCTAAGATCCACTTTTGGCTAGCCCAAAAAGGAAGTAGAAAAGTTAGAAAGAGCAATGAAAATGAAGAATACTGAAAACTTATGCCATGCTTACACTTATGAACGTGTAAAGTTTTCACACAGAAATATTAGTAATATTAAAGTATAGAACAGACAAGGTTCTCTCCCTCCTCCGCCAGCTATTGCTGACAGAAAATAGTTGTGAAAGAAGATTTATAGGAAAGTAGGAAAAAGTATAATGAAGAGAATAGCTTCAGAGATTTGATGATTTAAATTCGTTAAACTTATTCCTTGCGTTCCTCGCATTAAAATTACTACTTTTAAACTGTTTTTTACGTTACTATTTGTTTCTCTATACGCGTTGAGTTTCCTTGAGGCCGACTAGTTACATTTCCTGGATCATCTGAAGATCAGGGCCACCAGCTTTCGTCAGTTAGCCTTATAAGGCTAACTAACGAAAATATCACAACTTAACCTAACCAATCGTCAAGGGCGTACAGTTGACCTAACGATTGGTTAGATTAAGTCGTGATATTTTCGTTAGTTAGCCTTATAATAGGGTTGCCATATTTGAACTTTCAAAAAGGAGGACACTCCGGAGATGGGGGGGTGTATTTGTATCAGTATCTACCAACTCACGTTGTATTAATGTGTTATATATACTGCGTACTACATGTCGTCTATACTGAGTATCTATAAATAAGAACAAGTGTTATGGCCTCAAAAATCAATGTTATAAATATTCAACTTTCCCGGACATGTCCAGGAAAAACCGGACGTATGGTAACCCTACCTTATAAGGCTAACTAAAGAAGGCTGGGGCCCTGATCTTCAGGTGATCTCATTTCCTGAACGAGAAAGAACTACTTCATTTTGCCTACATTTTAAATATATCTTATTAACTTTTTGGTCAATTAATCTCCCGAGTTGCGAATTACCTATTTCGTTCGAGCAAACGCCATCTTGAATGAACAAATCCGCCGAGTTAAACTCTGATCAAATGTAAACTAATTCTACTCCTTCAAGGGCGCAAATCGCTTCTAATTTAGTATTGAAGTAAATTGCTTTATTTAACAATCTATTACTTTCATAAATTTTAGGAAGAACCGTAAAAATCAGTACATTATTCGACTTATCTTTCAAAGACTTAATCAAACTTCGATATTTAGCTAACAAATCTTCCGTCCTGATGCTGAAATTGTAAAAGTGAGAAATTAACAGCGAATTTGCAATTTATAACTTTAAACTTTAAATTTCTATTTTAGCGCCTGGAACACATATTTTCTTTCATTTACTTTATTTCTTAAACGAAATTCTTTGACCATATGCCTAACAGGTACTTACGTATTATCGGGACTCACAAACTAACGTACTATCGGGACTACCAAATTGTTTATTATGTATTTTTTGCTCTCGTCATTTTCGTTTAAACTAACGAAAATATCACAACTTAACCTAACCGATCATCAAGGGCGTACAGTTGACCTAACCGGGCATTCAGTTGACCTAACCGGACATTCAGTTGACCTAACTGGGCATTCAGTTTAGGTCAACTGAATGCCCCGTTAGGTTAATTGAATGCCCAGTTAGGTCAACTGAATGCCCGGTTAGGTCAACTGAATGCCCGGTTAGGTTAACTGTACGCCCTTGATGATTGGTTAGGTTAAGTTGTGATATTTTCGTTGGTTTAAACGAAAATGACGAGAGCAAAAATACGTAATAAACAGTTTGGTAGTCCGGATAATACGTAAGTACCGCCTAACAATAAACGAGCCTAACAATACAGTTTCGTCTTCGTTTCCTATAGTTTATCGTACACTAAATGGATTTTGACAATCCAGCTGAAAACTTGACGACGCCTTTGGCCAAACATCGTTTCTAATCAAAGTAAAACTATCAACAGTGGAACTATTTCTATTAAACTGAATGACATTGACAATTTTATCAATTCGAAGAATTATTAAGTTCAATCCCCTTTAAGTTAGTCTCAACATTTGAAACATTAAGGTTTTTCTACACGTCAACAATCAGCACTAATTAGTTTTAATTGTGTTATCTTCAAATAGAGAGTTACAAGCAGTTACAAGGAAATGAGGGACCCACAACAGGTTTACGGCCGAATCTAAGTGGCATCCGTGGGAACATTCAAACACAGACAACTCACAGACAGAAGCGTAAGTACAGAAAAGCAAGAAGGCCCTCGCCTCCTACTCATTCCCCTCGCCCACGGAGAGAGAGAGAGAGAGAGAGAGTTGCAAAAACAAGAGGAAGCCTCAAAGACCTTTCAGCCCACTCGGGAAGGTTTCTGTTATTAAACTAGTACACTTAATTATTTGTAACAGTAGTAGAAAACTGGATTAAGAAAGTATAAGGCTCTTTCCACACCCTCCACTCCCTCCCCGTCAGAGGCGGGTACGGAAAAGGGTTGAAGAAAATACCTTGACCCTGGAAAAGTAGTCAAAACATTTTACAGGAAAGAGGAGAATATATATGAATTACCTCGCCAATTACGATATACACACATAGAAATCGTACACTAGAGAGCATGGTTGTGTAACCATGGTTGTGCTAACCGTATGTCAACAAATTGGTATCGTCACAAAACCCTCGAACGTATGTTTGGATTTTATACAAAATATTTACAGCTCTATTTACCTGGGCATCGGGTCAACGAAGACCCCATGACCCACTTCAGGCTAGTCCCCAAAGGATAAAGAAACTCACCATGTCTACACCCATGTACGCGCAAAGCCATCACGCTGGCAAGGTAATGAAATGCTTCTACAGGAAAGGGATTGGAACAGGAATTGAGAAAGGAAATCACATTTTCCACACAGAGAGAGAGAGAGAGAGAGAGAGAGAGAGAGAGAGAGAGAATATATTTACAAAGTAATTTTGGTGCATTCTGTATTATACTGTATGTTAAAAAAATTTGTCAAAAATAGTGCCAAGTTATGCTTACAATGAGTAAGGTTAAGTATTTTATTGCCCAGAATGAAGGTAAAGTGTAACCTCCATATTTTGAAACGATGATGGTTTTTCTCCCAATAAACATGAATGGGAAATTAATTTTCATGTTTTATGGTGTTTTCCAGATTTGGGGGGGGGGGGGGGGACTTAGCGTGATTATTTGCTGAAGTGAGAGAGATATCAAAGTGAAAAGTGTCTTGCATACCACTCGAAAAAAATATATATATATCCTTAAAATTAGGTTTATCCGGTTGCTTCAGGCGTAATAATCAAGAACGTATGAATTTTTCAGACCTCCCTAACTTTTGGGACACACACACACACACACACACACTCCCTAACTTTTTGGACAGTTCTTGGAACACACACACACACACACACACACTCCCTAACTTTTTGGACAGTTCTTGGAACACACACACACACACACACACACACACACTCCCTAACTTTTTGGACAGTTCTTGGAACATACACACACACACACACACACACACACAATGTGCACATCTCCGCAAAAAGGACTTTTTTAAATCCATATATCTAAAAAACTAATTAACCTAACTTAATTTCGATTAACTTAATTTCGCTTAACCTAATCTTAGTGTCATCGAACAGAAAATGACGTGATAAGGGTTGAGGGTTCAGAGGGTGGTTTGTTAAGTCAGTAAATAGTGAGGTACTCGCTAATCTAGCGTACCTAACCTAATCAGAAACAACATGTCTTTTTTCCGACAATAAAAATATTTCTAGATTTTTTTCATATATATTTTTTAATGTTCTGAGGTACCAAATGTGTTACCTCACAAAAAAAAAAAAAAAGAAATTATGAGCTTCGGTGATCTAGTGGTTAGCATCGTTGACTACGAATCCACCAGCCCCGAGTTCAATTCCCGGCGAAAGCAGTTGGCGCGCAGCTTACCCAGCTGTTCTTTCTTCCAGAAAAAAATAGGTTGGTAGATAAATGGGTACCCTGGGTAGTCTAATGCTAAAGACGCTGGGCTGCTGATCGGGAGGTCGTCAGATCGAGTCCAAGCAAGGATTTTGTAATTTCTGACCGCCCGTGGTGCGTCGTGGTTCGGATTTCACGTTAAGCTGTAGGTCTAAGGTGAAGCAATAAGCTTGAGCTTCGTCAGAATAAACAATTCGGGCAGAAGCAAAACCAAGCTAACCAAGATGAATTATCACACACTTGACCTTAATTATGCCCATCTGGCTACGTACACACACACCACACACACACACATTTATATATATTTATATTTTATATATATATATGTGTGTGTGTGGTGTGTGTGTGTACATATATACACGTGGGGAATTACGAGCTTTGAGATCGTGGAGGCGCTTGGTATAGTGGTTAGCACATCTGACCGTCAATCGGATGATCCCGAGTTCGATTCCTGGGAGGTGCCTCATTTTTCATTGCTCGTTTTTTCCTCTCCTCTTGTGCGGACACTCTTCTAAAGAGCGTCGTTCTTTACATATATATATATATATATATATATATAGTGGAGCAAAGCTCTGACTATGACAGGTACCAAAAATAAAATTCTTTTGTAGAAATACGACAATTTTTTTCCCTTTATTTTCTTTCCTTTTTGTATCGTCGAAAATTGTCTTTTATTTACATTTTTAAAGTTTGTTGATAAGGTGTTTTTGTGGCCTCGTTTCGTAATTAAAAGACAAGATTTTGACGGTTCCCTTTTCCTCGAACGGAAATGTCACTGTTCCCATAAAGAAATGTACCTCGGTGGAAAAAATATAATATACTGTGTGTGTGTGTGTGTGTGTGTGTATATATAATATATATATATATATATATATATATATATACATATACGTGTGCGTGTGCGCGCACGACAACTGTGCATAAGTGAGGTCGGGTGTGTGGTGTGTGACAATTCATAGATAATTCATGTGGTAATTTTGTGCGAGGTAACATTTTGGGGATCAATGAAAGAAAGCCACCCCCAGCCTTCTTTAGTTAGCTTTATAAGGCTAACTAACGAAAATATCACGACCTAACCTAACTAACCGTTAGGTCAACTGTACGCCCTTGACGATTGGTTAGATTAGGTCGTTATATTTTCGTTAGTTAGCTTTTTAAAGCTAACTAAAGAAGGCTGGGGTGGCTTTCTTTCATTGATCCCATTTTTGGTATGATAGTTGGCATGAATGGGAAAGTTGGTATGGTTCCGGAGGATGATGTTATGGTGACATGCTTCAGATAATTTCTTCAACGATACCTTCGTCAGCATTCCTGCAGCGACTTTTACAGGCAGACATCTGCAGACTCGTTCTCATGGCGACACAAGATTTATTTTGATTGCTTCGCTGCCTCAAATAAGGCTTTCATTGTTTTCGATCAGATGAGGACAGCGTCACACATCGCACCTCCTCGACCCTCAGTGAAGCCGGGGTGTAACGTTGAAAAATGAGGTCGTTGAGAAATGAGGTACACCTCATTATTTAACGTTGAATAATGAGGTGCACCTCATTTTTTAACGTTGAATAATGAGGTGCACCATTATATACATGGTGCGAGAAATCCGCTGGGTTATATGCTCGTGAAAGAAGTATGCTGAAAGTGGTATGTAACACAGGTGTAGTGTGAGGTATGAGTTGGGGTCTCTCTCACCACATGATGTCCTGTGTAAAGCGAGGTTGTGTGGAGAATGGAAGAGGGTGAATAGAAAAAGGTGGGTGACGAAAGAATTAAAGTGGAAAAGTTAATGGTGAGAGAGGTAACAGATGAGTATAGTAAAAGAGCAAATGATGAATTAAGTGTATAAGTTGAGGAACAAACGGGTAGAGTGAGATATGATATATGTACCAGGAGTGTCTAATTCAGAATAGAAGGAGTGTGTGTGTGTGGAGTTGCATAAACAGATGCGAAAAAGAGGGCAACAGTGTGGTGGGATGCCGAGATTGCTTCAGAGGTTGAAGATAAAAGGAGGAAATGGATGTTGTGTGTGAAGGATAATTGTAAGAGAAAAAGAAAGTCGAAGAGAAAAGAAGGTTTATGAAGAAACAGAGAATAAATAATGAGTTTGGGAGGAGGGTAAATAAGAATTAGTAGAGATTAGAAAGTTGGGTTAATATGCAGCAAATAGCCCCACCTCGAGTTCATAATTTTTTATGTTAGCATTCGATAGTATACAGCAATAGAATAAATTTGTTAAAAGCCAGACTCCCCGCAATTCAAAATTAACGAAGTTATTGATTTTTTAAGTTTTAACCATTTTTTTGTTTCGCGACCTGCCAGCAGGTATAAGACATCTTCGCTCTCAGACAATTTTCTGGAAATGTGTGGACGACCAATCACAGTGCACCTTTTTTTAACCAATAGTAGGCTATTAAACACTCAAAAACAACCACGCCTTAATGAACCAATGAGAGCTAATTAGGAATTTTAAAGAACTTATCAAATTTTTTTCCCGACCATTTAGTCAGGGAAAAACCTCGGCCTTTGTTACAGCTGAGGTCTTTCTTTCTTTTTTAATTTTTGCGGCGTAAACATGTGCAGTGAGATTTGTGAAAGTTGTGACCTAGGCTACGTTGAAGTGTTGAAAATTTTAGGAGACGATTCACATTTTTCAAGAACACGGTGTCGTTCCCCGTACACGAAACTGTCTAGAGTGTTCCCAGCCCCTTTATTTCCGTAGTGACCGAGACGTTTTCGTGTGTAAACGCAAATTTCCAAAAAACAAGCAGAAGAGTTTGTTTCCGTGCAAATTTACGGGCTCAATATATCTCTTCAAGGGCACGTGGCTAGCGAAGTCACACATTCCGACAAGTGTTAATCTAGCTTTCATAAGCGTTTCCCTCCGAAAATATTTTTCCCAATCCTCTGTGAGCAATACCTACAGTTAGCGCCGCAAAATAGCCCCACCTCGAGTTCATAATTTTTGATGTTAGCATTCGGTAGTATGATGATTGGTTAAGTACAGTATATCAAAGTTAGGTCAACTGAATGCCCGGTTAGGTCAACTGAATGCCCAGTTAGGTCAACTGTACGCCCTTGACGATTGGTTAGGTTAAGTCATGATATTTTCGTTAGTTTAACGATTTATTTTTTTCCGAAATCTCTTCATTTAGGTTAGATTAGGTTAGGTTAGCAATAACGGTAGCGAAATTGTTATTAGGGTGTGTTTTTATGTGCTTTATTCAGAAATGCTACTCATTTGCCCCGTGTTTACTTGAAAACAAAACAACAAAAAAAAAGATTGTTTTCGTACTTTCAATTAAATGGGGGCAAATGAGTGGCATTTCTGAGGAAAACACATGAAAACACACCCTAATAATTAACTTTCGTACCAAAAGTCGAGGTGGGGCTATTTGCTGCATATTTACCGAAAGTTGTTCTGGAAGGAAATGCTGAAGTGCAGGAATGAAACTAAGAAAGAAATTTTGAGAGTAAGGAATGAAAATGTGAAAATGCTCATTGCGGATGCGGATCTACGGAACAGATGAAAGGAATATTTCCAGGGTTTGATGGGTGGAAGAGATGAGAGGGGTGCAAATATAAATACTGTATGGTGGGATTTGGTGGTGTAAGGAGGACGCGTGACAGAATGCCTGAAAACATAACTATGGATGAAATGAAAGCAGCTGTCCGCAAACTGGAAATGGGAAAACGGCAGGTGTGGATGGAATATATGGGTGATCGATTAAGTATGGGGAATTGAAAGGTTGGAATGCATAGACAAGTGGGAATGTGCTTGAAAACTGGAGGAAAACAATAATTGTTCCATTGTACAAAATGAAAAGTGAAAGTGAACGTAAGAACTACAGAGGTATAAGTCTGTTGAGTGTGGTGGGGAAGGTGTATGATAGGATAGTGAAAGAAAGAGTTCGTGGTATTACAGAATGCTTGGTGAGCAATGAGCAAGTAGGGTTCCGAGGTGGAAGAGACTGTGTAGATCAAATGTTTGCAGTGAGACAAGTGATGAAAAAACATGTGAAAGAGATTGCAAGGTATACATGGTTTTTATGGATCTTGAGAAAACGTATGATAGAGTAAATAGGGAAGTTTTGTGGCAGGTCATGCGGTGAAAAGTTTCTGCGATGGGAGTAGTACATATGTGAAAATGAGAGTAAATAAAGAACTGAGTGATTAGTTTAATATAAGTGGATATAAGTGTTGGTGTGCGTGAAGGATGTGTGATGTCTCCGTGGCTGTTCAATTTGTTTATGGGTGTAGTGGTGATAGAGGTGAAAGTGCGACTGCTAGAAAGTGGACTGAGATCCGGTATGTAATGGGAATAGGTGGGGTCTGTCGAATCCGTTGTATACGGATAATGCTGTGATATTTGCCCAGAATGAGTGTGATATGCACAGAGCTGGGCAGTATTTAAATACATTTGTATTTAAATACGTATTTAAATACATTTGTGTATTTAGAACTGTATTTATAAATACATTGTTTTTCATGTATTTAAATATAGTATTTAAATACTTTAATGAGTATTTAAATACAATGTATTTAAATACTCAAAATATAAAAATGCAAATACTTTTACTGGTTTAATACACGTTCTGTACTACCACAGTACGACGCGTCGACAGTGTAGTACAGCATGGTTCATGTTTCAACAGTTTGGGAAAACATCCTCTCATAAAAAGACTGTTCCTCCGCTACAACACGACATTACCATCTTCGGCACCGGTAGAGCGAATATTCTTATTCGCGGGAATCACTTTGACTCCCAAAAGAAAACTCTCTTTCAGACAAAACTTTTGAAAGATTGGTTTTGATCCGCAGCAACCGTGAAATAAAAGAGAATTCGTAAGGTGCCTTATGTTTATGTTTACGTCTTATGTTTACGTTTATGTCTCATCTACTCATTAATTGTTACTCATTTTGCAATGATATAATGAGTATAATATGTCACTGGTTGAACAGCGTAAGTTCTAAGTTCTTTTGTTTTTGTTTTGTTCTAAAAAGGGAAATATATAATCGGAAATTAGATTGTACTATTTCTTTATCCTTTATCAAGCATTTTATATTGTTGTTACTCATGAATTAGTGAATGCATATGTTAAAATTTGTATGTATTTAAAATGTATTTACAAATGTATTTAAATACAATTGATGTATTTTGTATTTAGTATCTAAATACATTCGTAAAATGTATTTAGTATTTAGTATTTAAATACATTTTTCCCATGTATTTAGTATTTAGTATTTAAATACATTCAATGTATTTATTGCCCAGCTCTGGATATGCAAGAGGTTGTTGAGAGTTTTGTGGAGGTGTGCGAGAGAAGATTGTTGAATGTGAATGTGGGTAAGAGTAGGTTAATGAGTGTGGAGAATGAGGAAAATTCGGACTGTCATATGATTGTAAATGGTAAAACACTAGATGTGGTGGGATCCTTTAAGTATCTGGGATGTGTAATGAATGAACAAAAGAGGTACGAGTGCGGATGAAGTTAACAGGAGAGAGAATCAAGGAAGGAAGGTGTCAGGTCCGCTGAAAGCGGTTGTGAGAAAGCGAAGACTGGATCAAGATGCTGCGAGATGTTTACATGAAGATGTGTTAGTACCGACACTTTTGTATGGGTGTGAGACATTGGCATAGCATTAAAGGGAGAAGTCAAGAGTAAGACTAGTTGAGATGGATAACCTGAGAAGTAAAGTATGTGTGGCGTACGCTGGACTGAAATGGTGTGGTTCTGGAAATATGTGGTGTTCAGAAGTCAGTGGAAAAGAAAATTGAGGCAAGCATGTTAAGGTGTTTTGGACATGTTGAAAGAATGGAAGCTGACAGAGTTGTGAAAAGAGTATATAAGAATGCGAAGATAGAAGGAGGAGAGGAAGGCCAAGAAGATGAATGGACATAGTGAATGATTGCATGAGTAAGCGTGGACCTGATCCGGGTGATGCATGAGAAGCGGTTGCAAATCACTTGTAATTGAGGAGGTTTGTTAAAAGTATGCAAGTTCGGGATTTTGTCTCTTTTATTTTTATCAAATCCTAGAAGGGCCACCACGTATGGAGTATGAAGCGCCCCAGGTGTTCGAATTTTGTCATGCGGAAGAAGAAGCTGGTCCACCAGGACTCGTGTGTGAATGGATGTGTTCGCCTTACTTTTTTCTTTTCAATAACTCCTGTACTTTACAGCTGGGTTGTTTTCTGCCTTCTCACCCCAAATCCTTGGAAAGTGAGATTCTTTATAAGGTATGTAAGTAACACTTTTGGTATGTTGGAACATAAAAAAATGATATTAAAAAATCTAGAAAATTTTTATTGTTGCAAAAAGAAAAGATATGTTGGTCCTGATGAGGTTAGGTTATGCTGGGTTAAGTTAGTTAAGGTTTCGTTAGGTTAGGTTAGGTTAGGATAGGATAGGCTAGGCTAGATTAGTGACTACCTCACTATTTAGTGACTTAACAGAGAAACCACCCTTTGAACCTTCACTTGTGTCCAAAACATTTCTCACGCCCTTCTCTGTTCGATAGCACTAAGGTTAGGTTAAGTTAAGTTAATTAGTTTTATAGATATATGGATAAAAAAAAGTTAGTACCTCGCTTATGCGGAGATGCGCGCGCGCGTGTGTGTGTGTGTGTGTGTGTGTGTGTTTAATCTGAAAGTGGATTAATTCTCACTTCACCACTTCACGTCATTTTGCGGTATTATTCGAAAAGGAGACTATATAAAAGTGAGAATTACAGTTTTAACCTTCCCTAACCTGATCTAATTGGTCTGCCCTTACCTGATCTAATAGTATATATCCCGTCCTAAACTTGACTGGTGTACCTAATCCAACCTAATCTAATCATTAAGTTAATTTAGCTCTATTTAACGTACGTATGGAGGACCGAAGCGGGAAGGTGAGGGATGAATAAGAATGGGAATGACGTGAAGTGGGAAGAGAGACGTCACTGATGAAAACCGGTGACATCTGCTCGCGATGTTTGGAGGGAATGCTGACTGACCCTCGCCGATTCGGTCTCAATTGTTGTGAATAAGACAAATCTTCGAGTTTGAATCCGAGATTGTTCGACCAAAGTTTTTCTTTACATAATAATTCAAACTTCAAATTCGTGAGAAACGAAAAGACAAAAACTTTGTGCGGTTTTACCCCCCTCTTTCAAATTCGGGTGAAATTGAGTCTATCAAATGCAAAAATCTTCCTTCGATAAAAGTTTCTCGTCTCTCACCTTTTGAAAAGGATTCCATAAACTCGAGGGAATACTGGAATAAACGTTATAGCTTTTACTCATTCTATTTTTTCTAATGATTTAATCTTCCCTATTCGAGATACTTTTTTTTCTTTTTCTTTACATATGGAAGATAATCTGACTTTTTATAAAGAAGTGAGAAGGAGAATGTGTCACATTATCCCCAACTTCATTTCGTTTTGTTTTGCTTTTAGCGCAAACACATCTGTTCTTTATGGATGAACACCCAAAACATACACATACAAATAATATATATATATATATATACTGTACTGTATGTATAATGTACAGAGTAGTTTTATTATCTGAAGTCCTTGAAAGGTTTTAGAATGAATAAATGTTTACCAATTTGAGCTGCAAAATAGTAAATGGCACCTCAGTATCAGTCTTTTCAGTTTTTCTTAACTAGGCTAGACTATCCTTTGGAGGCGCTGGTATAATCTTGGCTAGACTCTGTGATTAACCGAATTCAAATCGGCTACAAAAAACGTAAGAAGTTCAGAACCCCATTACAAGAAAGATTCACATTTGAAAAAGTCAGAAAATAAAAAAATATAAAAACGCTGAGTCACTGACTGAAAAAAACCATTTCAGTTGAGCAACAATCGGTCAAAAAACTGTTGGAACTGTCCAAAGTGTATTTGAAAGATGCCCAAGAAAATTGCTTACTCACGCTCCAAATGCGGTGGATATATTGTATAAAGTGGTTAAAATTTTGATGATGAAGTATGCTTACAAGATCGAAGTTATCCAGGACTTAACCCTTTCTGGCGCAACGGGTCCATATGGACCCACAATACTGTTTGTACATAAACCTATAACTTTGCCCATTGACTGCATTTGGACCCCGCACGTCACTCGTCCTGAAACCCTAACCTTGGAAAGCACTGTGTGGCTTATCTATACTCCCTACAGTTTTTGTTGTGAACGAGGCAGCGTTGGTCTGACAGCCTATTTAGAGTCATTTAGAGTTCATTTAGAGTCATAGCGAAATTATCATCAAACCCAAACATGTCTAAGACATTCATTTGTGTTTGATTCTCATGAAAATAGTTTTCCTATATGGTACTTACGTAAATCGGGCTTCAAAGTGTTAATGGAAAAGGATTATGTTCCTTGGGCCAGCAATTTTTAACGAAAATCAGATCGTAATATTTTGGAGCAGTTTAGGAAATATTCTTCTATTGTCGCTGTGTAGGGTGCCTAAGGAAAGTCTTTTCTGATGAGGCAACTGTATATGAAAAGCACTACCTAGCAGTGTTGTAGGATATTTCCTTCAATTCACGGCCCTAAAGAGTGTGAACTATACAATTTTCCAACAAGACGGAGCTGCCTGCCTTCAATGTAAGAATTTGAGTGTTAAGAGAATTTCTAAACCAAACTTTCCCATTGAAATAAACTTGACGAGTTATCGTTTAATGGGGTTGCTCAACATCCCTCACAACATCTAGGTCATACGACCTATATATATATATATATATATGCGGCGAAATCCATGGTTTTGGTTTAGTGTTGAAATATTTCACGCAGGAAAATGAAAGTAGGAGTAGCGACGTTTCGCTCCAATCACTGGAGAGAGCATTCTTAAGCATTATTAAAGCTTGAGAATGCTCCAGTGATTGGAGCGAAACGTCGAAAATTCCTGTTTTTATTTTCCTGCGTGAAATATCTCGACCTACATATATATATATATATATATATATATATATATATATATATATATATATATATATATATATATTTAGGTTCGGGAAGAACCGATTCGCCTCTATTGAAAAGGGCATATCTCGGCGGAAAAACAAAGAAAAAGTGAGAGGAAAGACAGAGGAAAAAGAAAGGTTGGAGGGGAGAGTTGAAGTGGAAAAAGACCAAGGACTGCAAGGTCGAGCCCCATCATCCTTGGGTGCTAGGGCCGGGAGGGCGCACGTGAAACCTCCTGGAACAAGCACGTACAAACGAGCACAAAGAGCACTCAAGAGCATGAGCTTAGAACTCCCTTGCGGGGATATATATATATATATATACAGTGGCGGCGGCTCAGAGCTGGGCACTTGCGTTTTTTTGCGCGTTTTTTTGCGGTACTGCGGTACTGCGGTACTACTACCGCACTACCAAACCGGTACCGCATAACGCAGTACCGCAAAGGATCGCTGAAAGTACAGCAGTACCGCTACCGCATTCAAATTTCCCGCGGTACTTTCCGCGGTACCGACCAACACGGTAGTACCGCAGTACCGCAGTACCGCAAAAAAACCGCAAATGCCCAGCTCTGAATTTATTATTATTATTATTTATTATTATACACACACACACACAGGCAGTCTCCGCTTTACGCTGTTTCGCTATAGCGCTATTTTTATATTGATACCCTAATTCCCTTAGCGCTCAGCGCTTTTTGTTAAAACGCTCTCGTATCGAAGTAGATGAACGCCAACCAGATGTTAGAGTGTGGTCTTCGGCTGGATCAACGGTAAGTACAATTCTTTAAAATGCGCTGAAATTAAAGAATGTAAATGTATTTAATGTAATTTTATAGCACAAAGAAGGGACCGTGGTAACGAATTAAACCTATTTACATTATTTCCTATGGAAAAATAGTCTCCGCTCAGCGCTGTTTCGCTTAACGCTCGGTTTTTCTGGAACCAATTAAGAGCGTTAAGTGGGTACGATGTATTCATAGTTTAAGTGGAAGTATGAAGAGTTAAAAATACTTTTACACATAACACCATTGCCCCCCCCCATACGCCCATTTCAGGGTACATGCAGCTCGCAGCAGCAATGCCAAGTAAATAGGGGGTCAAAATACTGAAGAAGCTTTTGTACGTTGTTCATCAGCACTGAAAGCAACAATATTCTGTGTTAATCTAGTCCAAATAACCTCCAAATCCGTCTTCATTATTGCAATTTTCGTTAGTTTGTATTGCAGACATCCCTAGTTATTTTCAGTCCTGGTGCACGATTCTTCAGGCGCAAGATGCACCGCAAATTTATGTTTCCTCCCCAAGGCATCAGAAATTTACCTTTCATCAATCACAGTCATACTCGTACTACCTCAGGCTTGCTTTACACAAACCGGACCAAAATCCCACAACTATCCTCAATCGCAAACGTCTTGTAACCGGCCTGTATTTTGTTTTGAATAATATATATATATATATATTATATATATATATATATATATATATATATATATATATATATATATATTTGTAAACTGAGACGGAATAGAACTGAAAGACTACGTCGTCCGGTAGAATAACCTCCAAAAAAAGCCAAACGCAGAATGAAATTCAGAAAAACTTTTAATACCTTGCCTTTTCCTTATTTTGTACTTACTATTTCAATATGAAAATAAAAACCCACTCTAATAGACAGAGTTTATTTCCACAACCGTTTCGATGCCCACTGGCATCCTCCTCGGGTGGATACAGAAAAACGAATGAACCAAAATAAGAGGGAAAAACAGTCCAGGGACCGACCGTTAAGAAATTCGCACCTAGGTTAGATCCCATTCTCCCGACACCGGAAGGGCATTTTCATTAAAGGGACCCACTTATAAGTACATTCGCACAAATTTAAAACTATCTTCCTGTTCTAAACATACAGATTCTATTATTTTTTTACATAATTATTACATTTTTATTAAATTTATTACATTTAATATTGCATTATTATTTATTACAGAAATTATAAATTTATTATTACATTGATTATTACATTGTTGTTTATTATACAGAAATTATAAACCGAAAAACGAATGAAAAAGGCGAGAAGGAAACAATCCAGAGACCATTGAGAAATTCGCACCTAGGTTAGATACTGTTCTCCCGACACCGGAAGGGCATTTTTATTACAGGGTCCCGCTTATAAGTACATTCGCACAAATTAAAACTATCTTCTTGTTCTATACATACAGATTCTAATATTTTGACATAATTACTGCATTTATTATTGCATTTACATTTTCATTTCCCTAAGGAGAAGTCAATAGCTTTGATAAATATATATATATATATATATATATATATATATATATATATATATAGGGATGTATCGAATATTCTGTTTTCGGTGTTCAGTAAAAAATAAGGATATTCGGTATTCGGCCGAATAGTTTTTATATACTTTTAACTGAATACCGAATATTTGATATAATTAGGGTTAATAACGATTTACCCTAATTTAAATGATTTAGGAAATGGAATGATTTGAATTTAAATGAATTTAAATGATTTAGGAAATGGAATTATTTGAATTTAAATGAATTTAAATGATTTAGGAAATGGAATTATTTGAATTTAAATGAATTTAAATGATTTAGGAAATGGAATGATTTGAATTTAAATGAATTTAAATGATTTAGGAAATGGAATGATTTGAATTTAAATGAATTTAAATGATTTAGGAAATGGAATGATTTGAATTTAAATTAATTTAAATGATTTAGAAAATTGAATGATTTGAATTTAAATGATTTAGGAAATTTAAATGATTTAGGAAATGAAACTTAAAATGTATTTTTTTTATTTCAAAGAATAATTACAAACAAATCCAACTTGGTATAGGTATTTAAAAAAAATAAAAAATGCAATAACCTTACAAAAAAATGAATGAACAGCCAGTAATAATAATTATAACAAAAACAAAACCTAATAATTGAAATTTAAGGCAAGTAGATTATCGTGTAGAAAAATTAGTCGTTTAGCAGCATATTACGGCCATTATCGTGCACAACTGCATGAACACGATCGCTCTCTGTTGACCATTCTTGCCATATAGAAGTCAACGCAGTTGCAATGTTTTCATTGTTATAGGAATCTGGCAGATTTTTAGTGGCTAAAACATATTGCTTTTGCTCACATTTGCTATTCATTCTTATGCTGTCAAATTAATAAAAGCTTCAATTTTTTTTACAATGACACCTAATAACCCAAATAAAACTAATATTAGGTATTCGGACGAATAGTTTTGTACATCCATAATATATATATATATATATATATATAATATATATATATATATATATATATATATATATATATATATATATATATATATATATACGGGGCTCCAATAAACCTTAGCCTCCCCTTGCCCATGGCCTAAACCATTAGAGGTACAGTAAAACTAAACATACCTTACAAAAGAGAATTTAATCCTGCATTTAATGAGAAGCAATTAAAACTTGGTGTTCCCGCCATTGGCTTCCAAGACAGCCTGAATTCGCTTTGGGTAGCTTGCCAAAAGTGACGTGAATAGATCTTGATCGTTACGCAAATTTGCTAAAACAGTTTCAATGTGTTGCGTCATTGTATCCTTCGAAAATCGATTTGCTGCAGGTTCTTGAAACAGGAGACATTCAACCTTGTCCTTTATAACTGATCCAATGTGTTCACAGACGTTCAGGTCATGAGAATTTCCTAGCCATTCTTCATTTCCAAAGAAATCGATCTCATGGTTCCGCAACAACTGTTGAGTGGCTAATGCTGCCTTAAAGCAGGGGGCCTTATTGTGCAGCAGAAGTGTGACCTGATCGACATCCATAACATTGTTTGGGTTTCTTAGAAAAGGAATGACATGCTGGGATAGAATAATATCACGAAAATACTGTCCATCCCAACTCTGACCATTTGGCTTCAGTACCCACATGAGCTTCTTTGCAGTGAACAAAACAAACACTCCAACACAGTCTGGACTTTATAATAATTCGCGATAATGTTCATTCTCATCGATTTCATCTGGTGTTGTGGCCCACACTCGATCATTTTGGTAGTTAGGCCGACGTGTTACGTAAACAAAAAATTCATCGGAGACAGCTAAATGCATGAAATCATCTACATCCCAATCTTCGAGATAATGGGGAAACCACATTCTGTCATCGATGTTAAGTTTTTCTTGGCTTTGGAAGTTCATGCCAAGGCTTTAAACCTTGCCTATGACGGTACAGTCGAATGATCTCACCACTAACGATCTTTCCTCTCAACACTTCGATCTCTCTAGAAAGTTTAACCCAGCTGTTTTTCTGCTTACACGTACCGCTTTCAATGATGTCCTTTGTTTCTTGAGATAGTGGCAAATTTGGGCGCCCAGATTTGGTTGTATCCATTTCACATTCATCCAAAGTTTTATTCCAATTTCTTTTGACGAAGTCCTCACTTCTTCGCAACTTTTTGGCAACCCATGAACGTGTTATAAAGGTGGCTCCAGCATCACGAGTTTCCCGAAATGTTATTGCTCGTATGCGATCTATCACACGTTGCCTATCCGAATCACCAATTAATTGAGAAGCCATTATATTATCACTTTATCAGCTAGAGTAATTTTAATACCTGCAATAAATAAAGAATTTTATATATTTTTATAATCACTAAAAACTATTTCGATATAAGTAAACATGTAAGCTGCAAATGGGGGGGGCTAAGGTTTTTTGGAACCCCTTATATATATATATATATATATATATATATATATATATATATATATATGAAATTAAAAGGTTTATTGGCAGACTATAGTCCATATGACAAATATTATTAATACAATGACAGTTCACATACTAAGGATAGAAATATATACAGTTGATTAGAAATAATACAGTAATGTCGGAGTTAAGTGGAGCTACAGACAGACGTTTTCGTTCCAAGAATTCCATAGCTTAGAGGATAAACGGCAGGACTCATGGATAGCTTGGATAATCGGGTTGGTTGAATTTTAATTCTTTGCATCAGACTGTATTGAGCACATCTTGTTACCTCCGGGAATCTCGGGACATTGCGGGGTAGCAAACATTTGCGAAGCTGAGCACCTCGGAAGTAATTTTTGTAAGAGTCTAAAAGACCTGTTGTACAGCAAATTTAGGGTTCTGCCAGAACCTTTTTTATAATTCACCCAAAGTTGCTGTCCATATATATAAGAGTGTCTTTAGCTTCACTTGTACAGAACCGAAAGTTCCTTGTAGTCATATTCGCTTGAGCACAAAGGCTTCGAGATTGTTTTCTTATATCCGAGTCATCACTCAAGGCGCTGGTAATAGTTTGACCCAAATACTTAAACTCTTGTACTTCCTCAATTACTTCACCATTCATTTTAAACCTTATATCAGCTGGCTGATTACAGCTTTTAGGATGAAATTGCATAACCTTAGTTTTTGTAACATTAAAAAGAACATCATGTTTCTGCGAATACATTTCGCAGACTTTTAGTAACCGATCCAGACCTTTAACAGAGCAACTTATTAACACCATATCATCGGCATAAACTAAGTTATTTATCCTTATGTTATCTATACAACATCCCATTGTTGACTCATTAAATGAAGCAATTAATCCGTCAATATACACATTAAACAGCATAGGGGAGAGCAAGGAGCTTTGTCTCACCCCGCAAGAGGAGCCAAAACACTCGGATAGTACATTGCCTCACCTAACGTTAAAAGATTGGTGGGAATACCAAAATTTCAATAACTTTAATATGTACATGGGAACCTTCTTGTCTTCTAGGTTTTTAAATAAAATATTGTGGTTCACTCTATCATATGCCTCACTTATATCTAGGAAACAGCTATAAATAGTTGAATTACTGTCAATGTATTTAGATATTGTTTCTTTAAGTACATAGATACACAGGTCAGTTGAGTGGGACCTTTTAAAACCAAACTGATTAGATGTCCATGGTAATCATTTAACCGGAGTAACAGAGTTTTTCTAGTAGTTTCGAGAAGCAGGAGCAACAACAATAGGCCTGTAATTATTGCTGGACAGAATGTCTCCATACTTATTTTTGACCAGAAGCAAGATATATACCCTCATGAACTCTGCAGGGATATAGCTATGAGCAAGCATAGCTGATAAGAGCAATGATATATGCAGACATACTACGTCACTGGCATATTTTAAGTGCTCATTCGATAGGGCATCTACCAAAGCTGGGCACCAAACCGTTAATCCGTTAATCGTTAATTAACGAAGTTAACTTTTTCGTTAACGATTTAACTTTTAAGTTAACTTTGAAAATCATTATCGGACTAATTAACTTCCGTTACATTTAACTTCCGTTAACTCAAGTCCGTTAACCCAAAAAATTCATAAATAAACGTTTAAAAGTTTCTATTATTTTCAGTGCTGAGCAGGTGCGCAATTAATCCGCCACTGTTAATAGTGATGAACGAATTTCCATTTCCGCAGTGAAAAATCAGGCGATATATTTGTTTCCGTCGCCACAATTTGTCTTACCAAATATGGTAGTTATTTATGGCATTGGTTTGAGCAAAACATGGTCGACTGTAAAATCAGGCGGAAAGATTTGCCATTTGAGTTGAATGTTTCAACTTCTTTCAAGAAATATCACGAGCATTTTAAGGCACTTTCAATAATATATATGTAACAATTACAACAAATAACTACATTCGTTTCATTTGCAGTCTGTCTCTTGCGCAACATGTTTGTGCTAGTGAATATTTAAAAATAATCGTTGTCAAGTAAGTCATGTATATTTATAATATGTCTGTGAGTACCTTATTAGTAGTCTCCTTGATACATTTCAAGAACCATAAAACTGATCAGGTAAGATGATTTCAATTCTCATGTCACTTTGATGACATAAATTGAGTCAATTGATGTCTTACAATGGGAGCGTTTTCACCTTAACCCTTTATGTCCTGGCGGTACTTCTAGGTACCACATCTTTAAAATCTCCATAATTATTTTTCTACCCGGTTGATCCTGCAGGTACTTTCAAGTCCCAATGTGAATTAGTTTCTTTATGAGATAATAGATGGCGTTGAGAAGTAAATGTGAGCGTGTGGCGCCAGAGGCTGTTTACTCTTTAGTATCTCTGCCATCCCCTCCAGTGCTGCAGTGGAGCGTTTGTTCTCTATGGGCAAGGACATCCTGAGGGCCAAGAGATCATCCCTGTCTGATGAAAACTTTGATATGCTAATTTTCATGAAGGGCAACATGCATCTCATGGACAAAATGGAGAACGAGAAGAAGAGGAAAATTAAATTATATATATTGTGTTTTTCATTTTTTTATAATAAAAGTTAACGTTAACGGTTTATCGGTAACTTCCGTTACATGTTTAACGGATTAACGGTTAACGAAGTTTACTTTTTGGTTAACGGATTAGCGGTTAACGAAGTTAACTGTTTGGTTAACGGTGCCAACCACTGGCATCTACCCTTGATGCAGAACCAGTCTTTAACTCTTTAATTAACCTCTTTACTTCAGGAAATGACATCAAAGTATTTTCCCTTGTCCCTCCCACAGGCGTTTCGTTGCAATCTATCTTAAGATTATCCCTACTCACACTGTTAAGAATGTTAGAGTAGTGGTTTTACCACAGCTTTGCAATTTCATCCTCCCCCGACACCCCATCGATTGTCGGAGGCAGGGCACTTTTGACACCCGTTTGATTCTTAACAATTTTCCAAAATTTGTTATTATCGTTATTTATGCGAGCTTCACAGGCTTTTGATGCTCGAATAGACTCTTCTTCCTGTTTACTTCGCTTTATGGCCGCCTTATACTGACCCCTACTTCTACACATATTCATATATACTGGTCCTAATCTGGGTCTACCATGTAAGCACCACAAAATTTTTTTTTTTTAAATAATATATATATATATATATATATATATATATATATGAATGAGTTCATTTTTTTTCGCCTTTACACTTTCTCATATTCTCATTTGCTGTAAGAGTGTTAAAAAAATTTCAAAAAAGTTTCCTCGTTGCTCGCTAATTTGATTTCTTTGATATTAGATTAATTGCCCTACTCTCCACCGTACTCTTCTGACGGGGAAACCTGAGTAAAATCACTGAAATCTTTGATTAATAAAATTGTAAAGTTCGTATCTACGTTTGGCTCTTTTCACTTTTAATTCCAACAGCATATATATATATATACAGTATATATATGTATATATATATTATATATATTCGGACGAATAGTTTTGTACATCCGTAATATTGCATAACGATTTCATTTTTACGCATCTGCACTGTCTCTTATTCTCATTTGCTGTAAGAGTGTTAAGAAATTTGTCATATATATACAGGGTGTCCCAAAAAATGTATACACACTTTAACAGCTGATACCTCAATTGATGTTTCTTTCTTTCCAGGTTAAACCCATTAGAATTAATAATGGCAGTCAGACTAAGCTTTGAACAAAGGAAATTCATTCTAAAATGCTACTGGAAGTGTGAAAACGCAGTTGAAGTGCAAAGACAGTTTAGGAGGGAGTTTCAAACAGATCCACCAACGCGACTTACCATCACTCGAATTAGAGATAAGTTTGAAGCCGATGGAACTGTTCAGAATGTCCACAAGAAGCGTTCCGGAAGACCACGGACATCGACAAGCCCACAAAGCAAGAAAGAGTACTGGAAACGTATCACCAAAGTCCAAGAAAATCTGTGCGGCAAGCGAGTCGTGAGGTAGGTATTTCAAAATCGTCTGTCCAACGCATTTGAAGCGCTGTCAATGGAAAAGTTACATTCCAAGATTAGTCCATGCTATTAATGAAGATGATCCGGACCGAAGAGTGGAGTATTGCGAGTGGTACTTGGCACGATGTGTAGAAGATGCACACTTTCCAACAAAGATCGTGTGGAGTGATGAGGCTAAATTTAAATTAAATGGTTCAATTAACCGCCACAATTGCACCTACTGGGGACCTGAGAATCCGCATGTTATGGTGGAACATCATGTTAATTTACCAGGAGTTACAGTGTGGTGCGGCTTATCATCAAGAGGATTAATTGGACCACTCTTCTTTGACGCTACTGTGACTGGTCCCGTTTACTTGAACTTGCTGCGACAGTCTGTCATGCCAAGCATTCGAGAGGACTTTGAAGATGAGAGTTTTATTTTCAGCAAGATGGGGCACCCCCACACTACCATCGCGATGTTAGATCCTACCTTGATGAGATCTTGCCAAACAGGTGGATTGGACGAAGGGGTTTCGTAGAATACCCTCCGCGTTCACCAGACCTCACACCACTAGACTTTTTTATGGGGATACTTAAAAGACAAAGTCTACGCTATAAAACCTGCAACAGTCGCTGAATTGAGAGCAGCCATTGAACGAGAATGCACACAAATACCAAACGAAATGTTTCGTGATGTTTGCGATTCCATTGCTTCGCGTTATCAGCAGTGCCTGGACCAGAACGGACGTCAGTTTGAAAACAGGCGTTGATAAAACAATTAAATAATGTCTGTAGATTCTATTACATTTTGAAAATGAAATGTATTTTAATAAACACTGCCTTTATAATTATTTAAAGTGTGTATACATTTTTTTGGGACGCCCTGTATATATATATCTTGGTTTTGTTTCCGGCCGAATTGTTCATTCTGACGAAAGTCAAACTTGTTGCTCTACCTTGGACCTATAGCTTGACGTGGAATTTGAACCACGACACTCCACGGATCGCCTGAAATTACAAAGTCTTTGCCTGGACTCGATCTCACAACCTCCCGATGAGCAGCCCATTGTTTTAACCACTAGGCCACCCAGGATACCCAGGGTACCACCCATTTATCTACCAACCTATTTTTTCAGGAAGGATGAACAGCTGGGTAAGCTGCGCGCCAAATGCTTTCGCCGGGAATCGAACCCGGGGCTGGTGGATTCGTAGTCAGCAATGCTAACCACAACACCACCAAGGCGCATTAGGCGCTTATGTATATATATATACAGTATATATATATATATATATATATATATATTATATATAAAACGTTAAAATACAGGCAATGAAAATTATAGCTTTTGTATGTGAAATTTTACTCACACACTTTCCTCAAACGGAAGATAAATATACAGTTTATGAAGTACTCTAAATTACGTCTCTCCACAACCCCGAAAAAGAAACTTTGTACTGCTGAATTGGGTTATTTTGCCGTTTCTCATCCGACTTATCTAACTTGATGTATAGTACAAATGCTTGACGTATAGTACAAATGCTTGTCTCTCTCTCTGTATGTACATACACGCGTGTGTGTGTGTGTGTGTGTGTGTGTGTGAGTACACTCATTTCTAAAATACTGTACGATACTACTGGCTAAAATTTTTGAAATAATTTGTAATAGGTTAATTTTATTTTGACAAAACAGTATTTCACTTCAGACTGAGTTTTGAAAGCTTTTTCACCCATTTTATACAGTATCGTTCAAATGCAAGTTAATTAATCTTGTTGCACGCTTCTCCAATTTCACTCCGTTCATGTTTCATGTTACGAGCTGGAAATAATTTAATTTCATTAATTTAATTAGGAGAGCCCAATTGTTTGCAAAATTTTCCTATTTCAAAGTCGATTTGACAGCGGGCATGAATACATTATAAGCTGATTCGGCAGATATTGAAAGTAAGAGCGGCAGATTATGCAAACGCGTGTTCCGCATACATATATACTGTAGGTTAAATATATACTGTAGGTTAACGATCAATTGGTTCGTGACAAGGACTCATTCATGCAATGTCATATACGTACTTATATATATACAGGAATACCTCAAAATTCGTCGTTTCGAATTTCGTCGTTTCGCAGATTCATCGTCAATCTTTTACTACTTATAGTTTCGCAATCCGTCGTCCATATTCGCAGATTCGTCGTTTTTTTTTAAAATGTGAAAAAAAACGATCGAAATTTACGAAATTCAACTGTTTACCAACGCAATATATTATTATATTTTGTCGAAAAACGAGTAGAATTTGATTAATTAATCTGTTTAATAAGATAATAGAGTAAAATGTTTTCGCATTGAAACATGTTATAATCTACCTCGAATTTCGTCGTTTCATTTCATCGTGTTATTCCGGAACGAATTAACGACGAATTTCGAGGTATTCCTGTATATATACGCGTGAGGTTTGAAGTCTATTCCTGGTTTTGTGTATATTATACCCATTTCTCCTCCACGCAATTTTCCAGTTTCGGCCCTGGATCGGGTTAAGTCAAGTTAGGTTAGTTCAGATTAAATTGGCAATTCTCACTCGGATTATTCTCTCGCTTTTGGATCTCGAATGACGAAGGGAATGAGTCGAAGTTGAGAGCGCGATCATTGAAAACTGGAGTTTTCCGGAAGGTGAGATAACTGTGAATTTTAACATACGTCAAACGATCAACCTTCATTGTTCTGTATTTGCTTTAAGTAAAATAAATTCTCGCGTATTTAATCTCTGAATGAAAAGTTGATTGGAATTTGTTCGTTTATCGTTTGCGTTGGTTCATTTGTAGTTCGATGTGGACACGGTTCTTCCGAAAGAGTTACTGAGATAAAATGCACTGACGTTTCACTCCATTTTAAAGATTAAATTTAATGTAGGTTCTAGCTGACACTGAAGAGAGACAAATCACAAGATGGAATATCATGCATGAACACGGGTGGGTGTTCATGTATATTCCATTTCCCATCGCTGCCATCAGATACTTTGAATGAAATGCTGGTCATGTTGGGAGGGTTAACACGTAAAATGCCTCTGGACGCGCAAGCGATATGCGTTTTTTCGGTTGTTTAAATATATAATAAGTTTGTTAACTTTTATCCCCTCGTAGTGTAGTAACTAGCGCCCTCATCTTCTTCTACTGAAGAGGTGATGGGTCGAATCCTGGTGAGGGCGATTATTTCAACACGAAAAATCGTGCTTGTTATGCATGATATTATCTACTGTATAGATATTGTGCACGCTTTTGTTAGAAAATACAAAAATGCGTTTCTAAATGCGCAAAACTATATATTTTATGCGCACATACATTTTCCGCAACATCAAATCCAATCACAACAGCATCAAAATATGCGTCTTCAACAGGGGCGCTCAGACTTTAAATACCTAAGATCTACTTTTGCCAGCCTAATGCTAACGCGATCTATCAGCACTGAAATTGACAAAAGAAAATTTTTTGCACACCATTATGATTTCTTTATTCAGGCAAAATGCATTTATTCAAATAATAATAATAATAATAATAATAATAATAATAATAATAATAATATAATAAAAATAATAATAATTATTCAAGCAAAATACATTTATTTAAATAATTATGGAATAATAAGATATTCTTTGGTTCTTACATTATCAAATAGACGTAGGTGATTTGCACTGCATGGCGTCAACAAGCTGTGCAAAGTTTGGATTGTAGTTGCTGCTGAATGTTAGTCTTAAGCAGACGTCCAGATGATTATCTGTTTGCGTGGACCGGCACTTGGACTCGATGATTTTCATGTTTGAGAACGCTGATTCACAGAGGTACGTGGAACCAAAAAATGCTGTCATATACATGACACTTTTTCTCAGATTTGGATATTTTTCCTCCACGAGAAAATTCCAAATATTTTTATCGGATGCCCTCAATTTCATTTGCAGGTCGCTTTGCAGTGTTCATATTTCATTTTCGATATAAGAGGTGTCCATGTGAAACAATATTGCCATTTTTAATGCAATTTCTTCAGCATCTACGTCTGTATCAAACGGAAAGCATATAAATCTTGCTACAGGTTCTAGCATTGCGAAGTCTTGGAAGCGTCCCTCAAACTGTGATGAGACACATACCGTTCCACATATCGATCATTGTCAAAATTTGTAGGTTCTTTTCCTGGCTTTCTAGCTCTGAAACCACGTTCGGGAAATGCCTCCGTTTCTGTCGCTGTATTTGTGAGAATAATAGTTTTAATCTTTTGTTTGAAGGCATTCACAGAACTAATTATCTGAACTATTTTTATCTTTTCGTTGAAGCTCTAAATTAAGTTCGTTCACCTTAGCAGTGATACGAGTCAAAAAGGCTAAATCTAATAACAATACTTCATCTTCCAACTGCTTATATTCATCACCTCTTAAGGCCAGAAACTCCTTGATTTTGGTCAACAAATCTCTAAATCTCTGAGGAAATTTTCCCCTACTAAACCATCTTACATCAGCGTGTAGCAAAGGGTCTTTGTGTTAGCTCTACTCTCTTCCCGATGAGACTTAAAGAGGCGCTTCTGCAGACTTCTTGCCCGAATAGAACATACGATCTTGAGCCCAATATCCATGACTTTTTTCATATTCAACATTTTACTGCACAGAACCTGTTGATGAATTATGCAATGATAAGTTTGGAAGTTAGGAAAATCACTATCATTTATGAAGAGAGCAACGAAACCACAGGTATGGTCAGTCATGGCCGGAGCTCCATCGGTGATGATGGACAAAAGTTTGTTAATGGGAAACTTAGTGTTATTAACAAAGTCTTTGAATGCCTGGAAAATGTCCTCTCCTCGAGTTTTTCCCTTGAACTCAACGGTATAATCTTGAGCAATTCCTCCTTAGCAGTCACATTTTTAAATACCATTCTTGTGAAAATGCACAGCTGGGATGTGTAAATAGCATCTGTCGACTCATCAAATGGAATTGAAAAGAAAATGCACTCTTTTATATCTTTATTTAGTTGCACTCTCAAATCCTCATCCATCACTTCTGAACGTCGCGTAAGAGTGTGTCTGGATAGCCGAATGTCCTTAATAGCTGAAATTATTTTGAAATAATTAAACACTGAGTCTGCTGCCTCCAAAAATGTATCTTTTAACTATGTCTCCATCCTCGAACGGTTTCTTGCGCTTAGCTAACACGTGACTCGCCCGAAAGGATTCATTTGTGGCTGCCTTTGATTTCTCGATGGGATTAGTAGATATAGATCGTTAGACAGCAAGTTCAGACTTCAATTCCTTCATCTTTGTCTTGCGCAGTTCACTTTTGGCTGGAAAGTCGCTCTCTTATTTCTTGTGAACAGTTTTTGAAATGTTTCTCAACATTTCCCTTCTTAGCAAGAGCTACAGTCTTAAATAAATAAATAAAATAAATAAAATGAGATTGTGGGCCTCAGAGAACTTGATTTTGGCTCTCTCTCTTTCTTATATACGGGGGTGGGAGCGTTTTTGTGGGCGCTCGCCTTTGCCTCTTCCTTCATACATAAAAAATAGAATGGCAAATCAAACACACGCACTTTGAATTCATATGAACACTGTGAAAAATAATCTTCCTCACATTTACTGTGAAAATGATAAGATTTTGTTTTTTGTTGCTTGGTCCAGCACTCATGATTAGTTCCACTATAATTTTAATTGAAAAATTCACTGGACACCTACGTTTGGAGTAATTTTTTCTATAAAAGTTTAAAATTTTAGAAAGTTAGTACACTCGCATGTGCTTGTTTACTTTGCAATAATCTTCAGACTATTGACTACTCTTTAATAACGGCTGTCGGTTCGTGGAATAACTGCAGTGTTGTCAAGTTTGATGTCCGTCACCTACAGCGCATAAAACCAACAACTTCCATATCGTAAGAATTTGTGACGCAACTCATTCAACAATACTCTGCTTGAAACGTGTTAGAAGAAAGTGAACATTGCCAACTGGTATAGTCTCAACAAAATCACTGCGTAATTACAAAAATAAATGGGCGAGTAAAAACATGTGTAGAATGCATGGGCAATAAAAAAATGACAGCTTCAGGAATAGGAATACAAACAGGTTACAAGTGCAAACAATGAGATCTTTCTCCCTATCGCTACCTACAGAAGTGTCAACCCTAGGTTAACCGTATGGTAAGTCTTAAAATTTTCCGCCGTCCACTTGAAATAAGTTAACGGTCTACCGGTCGACCACGATCGACGTCCTGAGCACCCCTGATCTACAATGATCTAAACACAGCACCCTGTAACATTTCCAACAATCACAAGGAATAAATTAACGTCAACAACTGAAGATAAGTATACTACCGGTGTCCGAGAATTATCTGTACAATTTTTGGCTATTATTAAAAGTCAACCATGAAGTGTAGAAATTCCAGTGTTATCCTATTTTACAGAGAATCTCATTAAGTTTTTTCTGATACCACGTTTTGACAAGTTTTTTAGAAATGTACGCGGAGGACAGACATTGATGATTTAAAAGCAAGAATCACAGCTGCTATTGAGCGAATTGATGGATATGCTGCAGCGTACATGGCAACATTTGGATTTCGATTGGATGTTTTGCGAATCACTAATGGTGCACATATCGAATGTTTGTAACAACGTTACTTTAATAAAAGAAACTTTGAAAATACAGATTCTAAATAATCTTGTTTAAGAATTTTACGTGTGTTATCAAGAATTTTATTAAAAGATGAAATTGTACAGATAATGTTCGGACACACTGGAATTTCTAAAAAACTTGTCAAAATTGGTATCAGAAAAACTTAATGAGATTCTCTGTAAAATGGGACAAGACTGGAATTTCTACACTTCATGTTGACTTTTATAACAGCTAAAAATTGTACACTAATTCTCGGACACCCTGTATATTGGAAATACCAATGGAAGAACAAGTTTAATTTCAAAACAGGAACAATGAAAACTAATCTCGAAATACAGCATCAAAGAGGAAAAGAGAAATCCCAAGTGAAAGGACTACAGAACTGTTTTAATAACTTAAACAAATATACAGGACTTACATACAAACTTTAAAAATAGATTACAAATTAAAATTACTGCAAAACTTAGCATAGAAAACAAACACACAAATATTTTTAATAGAGAGACTTGCATAAATGCGATACTGAAGGTTGTATTGAAGGCTCTGAGACCTCCAAAAGCATTAAGATAACTCAGAACTGCGATAAAAAAATATTCTGTTATGCGGAGACTTCTATTTTCCTTTCATCTCTTGGGAAAGAAATTGTTGTTAGAAAGTTTCGTGACAGCCACATTAAGGGATGAGTGGAAAAAAGTTCTTAAAATTTAGGGAAGGATATACCTTTACCCAAGAGGTAATAGACCCAACGCAAAAGGAAAATGTGTAAAGCAGATAATGACGAACAACAGCAGCGACTTGACATTAACTATGGATATCAATCCAACTGCACATTTCTATCTAATCTAATACCTTTCCTTTCAACCTTTCAAAGGTTCCGTGCGAGATTCTCATTCACGAAGGTCAAGCTCGTCGACCTTCCTCTCTAGAGTGAAAAATAAATTAATTCTTGACTCGAATTATTTTTATGTTAGCTTGTGTCTATGCACACCATTTGGTCATGCTGCTCAAAACGATTAAGTGGAAAAGAATATAAAAATTGCTAGTAAGAAAAAGAGGCGCATTAGAAGTATTAAATTTGAACTTCATCAAACTGATTGCAAAACAATGAAGTAAAATAGAAGAAATAAGCTGGGAAGTGTTTCCAAGGATGAAAGACAGAAGAGTATCTTTAATTAATAGAAAGTATAGTAGAAAATATTATTAAAAAGCATACCAAAAAAGATATCAGAAAAGGAAAAAAGAGTCAAGTAGAAACAGAGATCAGAGACGCTCTTTTGCCAAAGAAATCAAATGGCGAGACTCTTAAACAAATGCAAAATAAATAAGAAATAAAAAAATTGAATTGGAATTAAATGAAATAGAGAATAACTTGAAACAAACATTTATTTAAAAAAAATCGTTTCAAGAAGAATATAAAGTGGCACAAAATCTCAAGAATGACCTAAAAATGTTTTCATACTTTCGCCAAAAAAAAAAAAAAAAAAAAAAAACGAAAAATGGTGGAAATATGGAACTATTGAAAATAAAAAATGTGATAGAGACTACATAAATGACCCAAAAGATCTGAACGAGTTGCTGAAGAGGTAACTTAATTCTGTATTCAGTCAACCGAAGCCTGGTTGAAAATCGAAATGCTTTTACTGCTATTTTATTTTTTAAAACTGCCACACGAGAAGCTAATATACTGTATATCGAAGAGAAAATCCTCCCTATGATATCGATTTCTCGGAAAAGGGCCATAACTGATGCATCGTCAAAAATGCGAGACAATTCAGTACCAAGACCTCACTCACGCGTGTTCTTTGCTTTGCAGTTGAAATGTGTATATATAGATACGGCATGCGGGAGGTGCCCCCTTGGGGCATTGGTTTCTGCGCGTATGTAGATGAATTACGGCATTTGTCAGAGTGAGGCCCGTGGTGTAATGGTTATCATATCTGACCGGCAATCGGAAGATCCCGGGTTCGATTCCCGGGTGGTTACCTCATTTTTCATTTGTTTCGTTCTCCCTTCTCATCTTGCGCGGAATGTTCTCCTATACAAGCGTCGTTCTTTACGTTATTTATACTGCGTGTTCTTTGCAGTTGAAATGTATATATATATATATATATATATATATATATATTATACATACATATATATATACAAAGTAAAAAGCGGAGCTCTCTTAAAAACTATAGACCAGTAGCTCTTACATCACACTTTATAAAATGCTTTGAAAAAATAGTTAGAAATAACACTCATCCTACCTTAAAGAAAATGAGTTACAGTAATAACCCTAACGAACATGGACTCAGGGCAGGAAGATCGCATTTGTCTCAACTTTCAGACCACAAAGAAAGAATTTTGGAAACCGTGTGCCAAAGGAAAAACAAAGAGGTGTGTATATGTAGACTCTGTTGAGACATTTGACAAATATAGTCATGAAAACCTGCCTACAAACTTAGGAAAACAGGTATTACGGTAAGCTTTGAATACGGTTCTTTAATATTCCAATTCAAAGATGAAGTTAAATCCAGAAATTCACTAGTCATTAACTCTCTACCACAATGAACAGTATTAGCCCCTTAGTATTTAGTATAATGACTGTAGATATATAGACGAAGATATAAAAGATAGCATAGTGTCATCGTCTGAAGATGACAAAAAGATATGCGAATAGTCATTAATGATAGGGATAAATAAATTACGAAATGATACCAACAAACTGTGTAAGTTGGCACAAGAAAATATGACCTTTGAATTCCAGTTCTTAAGATACGGTGGTTATAAAAAATTACAGCAAAATATTTATGAAACACACACACACACAATAGCGAAATACGAGGTCAGAGACTTAGAAGTAAGAATGTCAACAGACGGAGAATTCAGAAAATACTTACTACGTCAAACCAGCCACAAGAGAAAATTAATGGGAATCATATGGAGTTTTCATTGCAGAAGGGCAAATATGCTGAAGCTATGGAAGATTTTGATATTCCCACTAATTGAGTGCCGTTGTGTTCCGAAAACCCATACAAGAAAAGGGACATTGCACATAATGAGTCCCTACAGAAAACATTCACGTTTAAATTAACAAAAACATAGTGAAGACTTAAAATCTCTAAAATTATATACTTTGAAAGGACGTCGTGAATGCTACATAATAATATATGTGTGAAAGATACTGGAAAAATTAATGCCTATCGGCCACAGTGAAATAAAAAGATGGAAGAACAAGACAGAAAGATTTTGCTGCATTCCAAATGCAAAAAGATAGGCAAGTCTGAAAACAAAGATGGAAAGCAGTCTCACTATGAGACGACCAAAACTATTTAATATCTTACCGAAGGAGCTGCGAACCCTACAAAACATTCAAATTGACTCCATAGGTATCTAAATGAAGTCTCTGACCAGCCTTGTGTGGCAGATTATGAAGGCACGATGAGAGGTGAAGGTAACTGTCTCCTTCATCAAATCCCACGAATGAAGAGGGAGGCTGCTGAAAGGGTGGTCACACAGGCCGATTCTGATTATCTATTCGAAAACAAAAGTATATATTAAGTAATAGGTAGAAGAAAGGCTCACTTTTTTAACAAAGTGCGGCTCCGCCCATACATCCATTCAGGGTACGAGCAGCTCGTAGCATCTTTGTCAAGTACAGTACTTAAAGGGTCAACGTATATATCCAATTGTCATAATCCGATGAACGGTCAAACTCATAACCATTTCCATACTTGTGCCGTTAGTTAACGTTGCAGGCACTCATGGCTTGATAGGTCCGGGTGCATGATTCATCAGGGGCAAATTATATATACCGGCAAAAAAAAACACACCCTACGACTGAGATATTTTTGCTAATTCCTGCGGAAGGCTGTCATTACACTTCGGGCAATAGATATTTACTGTACAATCATGGTACTAATATGTACTGGTATTATAATCTAGAATATTGTTTAGGAAACCTGTTTTATTCTTGACAAAAAAGAATGTGACGTGATTGTAAAAATTAAGTTTACAGAACATTCCCAATTTTTTTTGACACAATAGCCAAGCAATAAAATGTAATGAAAATTATTTTAAGAAAATTTTAAGCAACTTAGAGTTTAACATTTACAATTAGCTCACGAATCACTTAAATTTTAAATGTAGCTTCACAGATTTTACTTGAAGCTCACGAAGCAATTAAATTTCAAATACAACTTGTCACATCATTTTTTTACCTATCATGGCTTCCGATGCGTAGCTAAAATTTTTGATGGCTACATTCTTTTCTAAATTTGTTCACCAATTTGAGTTTCTTCATTTCACGAAAGTGTATGAAACTCCGTAGTTGGGACTTGGGACTTTGTTTACTTGCAGACTTTAATGATAAGGAAGGCCACCAGTCCACGGTTCTATAAAATTTTATATTTTTCTAATAGTTAGAAAAGCCAACAGACCAACAAATTCACAAAAGAAAGCAACCATCAAATTTTTTAGTTTCACCAATGGACCAAAATCTTGAAATTTAAGTTCTTCGTGGTTAAGCATATAATATTTTGGGTGGATAAATTGAGCTAAAAAAATTTGGGACACTCGATCTGGAAAAAGAGTTGCTGAAAACATCGAGAACATTTCAGGGATCCTAAGGGGTGTTGTCACTAAGTTTCATGAAAATCGGTCCAGCCGTTTGGACCTGAAAAGGAGACAGATGAACATAATTATGATGATGATGATGATGATGATGATATAAAGTAAATATATAATTAGAATTGGCTCTCCATATTTTGGAAAGGTTCCACTTATTTAAGTTATACAGTAGGAAAGTCCTATAACTGATTTTCAATTAAACGATGATTAGCAGCTTCAAATTACAGACTTCATAATTGAAACCGGTATTAAGAGTAAAGAGAGACGCTTAAGTGCACTGCAATAACGGCAATAATACGTTTGTTCTTCACTAAAGCGACGCAATTTCCATTGATCATACAATCATTTTCATTTCGCGTTTACCTGTTTACCTTTTCTCCAATTTAGCTTTGAAACTCTAAAGCTAAATCATTAGATCTATATTTAAATTAGGAGGAACATCCTTCATGCCTTCTTTCCTTCCTTCCCTCCATCCCTCCTTCCCTCCATCCCTCCCTTACTTCCTTTCCTCCTTGAATGTAATTATTGTACCTGAAATCTTCAGCTTCCTCCTCTTCAAATAAATTAAAACTCGGTTATGAGCAAATGAATTCCTCCCCCTTACTTCTCCTGCTACTCCCAGCCCTTCTTCTCCCCCCCCCCGCCAAAAAATTAAGATTAGAAGTAATCGTCATGCGAAAATCACCTTAAAGAACTCTATACCAAAGGAAGAGAAACTTAAGCACATAAATTAACAAGGTTTAATATTGAAATTCATCGTGGCCGATTTTATAAATGGAGGCAGACTTAAAATTAACATATCAAGTTCAAATTAGATTTACGTCTTGCTGCAACTAAAGCTATTTGTGATTTTAAACTATATGCACGAGCATAGATAGCTATGCCGAAGAGTAGATTTATAGGTACGATTTATATATATATATATATATGTATATGAAAAGTTTGGATCACCTGAAGATCAGGGCCCCCAGCCTCGTTAGTTAGCCTTATAAGGCTAACTAACGAAAATATCACGACTTAACCTAACTAATCGTTAGGTCAACTGTACGCCCTTGACGATTGGTTAGGTTAAGTTGTGATTTTTCGTTAGTTAGCCTTATAAGGCTAACTAACGATGGCTGGTGGCCCTGATCTTCAGGTGATCTAAAGTTTATTAACAGAAAAAAAAATAACTTTATAGTACAGTTGCAATGAGGATGACTAAAAACAGAAGCAGTAAAAATAATACCCATTATGAAACAAGTAATAATAAAAAACTAAAAACAAAACTAGGACTAGGAGAAATAAAAATGCAAGTAATGAACATACTAATATCATTGTTAATTAAATGGAGTTATAAACCAATGGTTCTCAACCTTTTTTACATTATGGCACCACCTTGAAGAACTAGTAGTACATTTTCCCGCGGTGCCCTTCCAGCAAATCATCACGATCACACACACACCACACACATTTATTTATATATATATATATATATATATATATATATATATATATATATATATATACTTATTTATTTATTGTGTGTGGTGTGTGTGTGTGTGTGTGTGTGTGTGTGTATCCCAAAATGAATATACCAAAACAAATATTACTTGCTCTTATTTTTACATGTATCGAAAAAATAAAAAAAATAAATGATTAACCCTCTTAGGAACCTTCAATTTACTTACGTTGTTGGAACCATGGTGTCTCTATGACCCCAGGCCTAAAATCTTACAAAAATGGTGCTATAAAAATTCTGTAATGAAACAATTACATGAATAAAACATTGTATTTGATATTTAAGACCTTCTAATGAATAATAATCAGTGTTTTGATTGCTGATACAAAATACAAAGATAAAAAATCATCCTCATGGTAGTGACTGGTAGTGCTAGTGATTTTAGCAATTTTATTAGTCTTTGATCAGCAAGTATTATCTTTCTTGACATTATCTTCAAAATTTATGAAATTAACCTATGAAATAAAGTAAAATTCATGAAACTAATTACATAACCGATGCCAATATTGATTCTTTGCCTATATTTTAAGAAATCTATTCCTTTCATAAATTTTACTAATCTAATGTGAAAACTTAAAATTTTCATATTTTTACATTTCAAATTTGTTAAAATGCTTTTCCTAAGCTCACTCCACAATGTATGGCACCAGAATTTGTTCCTCATATACTGTAGTTAAAATGCTATTAAAAAGTTTTATTGTTCAGTAAAATGATAAAATAATTTTATTTTAGTTTCATAATTTGAATACCAATAGTGAAGGTAATTGAGTTTCCTTATATTGAAGGTTCGCTACGAAAAAATGTTGACCGATTTCCTTATTCCTAAATTAAGAGATCTTTGTCTAGAAAACCACTGGTTCCAACAAGACGGAGCTACCTGCCCTACCACGAGGAACTGCATGGCAGTTTTGCGTCAAACGTTTCCAGGCGAGTTAATCTCAAGATTTGGAGACGTTGAATGGCCCGCAAGGTCTCCGGATTTTTCTCCCTTAGATTATTATCTCTGGGGATATTTAAAGAGTAGGGTCTACAGAAATAACCCAACGACCTTGCAAGAATTGAAGGCCGCCATCACAAATGAGATACAGACCATACCACCGCACACTCTTGCAAAAGTGATGCAGAACTTACAAGCGAGAACACTGGAATGCTTGGCAACTAATGGAGCACATTTGAAAGGAGTCATTTTTTAAAAATAAATATTTCATAATAAACTTGTAACTCTACTGTTTCGAATGATATATAGTTTTTATGAAAGGAATTAAATATTAAGAATATTTGGCTTTTTTTATGGGTCCCATTTATCTGGATCACCCAGTATATATATATAATATATATACCTTACCTTACAACCTTACAAAGGTTCCGCGCGATGATTTCTCATTTCGCGAAGGTCAAGCTTGTCGCCCCTCCTCTCGAGTTGGCCTGGTGAAGTAGTGAGTTGGATTCTTGCGCTCTCCACCTCACATAGCCAGGTACGCCCGGCTCATCGGGGATTGTTCTGAGCCAGGCGTCTAGTCTTCTTTTGAAGATTTCCACTGCAACTCCCTTCGTGTTTCTTAGGCCTTTGGGCAACTGATTAAACAGTTTTGGTCCTCTCACTACAAAACTATTTTCTTTCAGGGTTAAGGATGTTCCCTGTCTCGCCTTCAATTTGGGAATACGACACAGTCTACCGCTTCTACTTTCCATCGTTGTTTGGGGAGTTATGGGATTCAGAAGATTAGGGACTAGTTCTCCATTATTTTCCAAGTGTAAATAATGGTGTATCTCTCTCTTCTCCTTTCCAGTGAATATAGGTCTAGTTCTCGTAACCTTTCCCAGTAATTTAGTTCTTTGCACCCATTGATCTTGGCTGTGAAGCTTCTTTGGATCCCCTCCAGCTGTCTAATGTCTTCTTTTTTATATGGGGAAGTTAGGACCGAGCAGTATTCTAATTTGGGTATGATCAGGGTTTTCAGTAGAGGAATCATTACATTCCTATCCCTTCGTTTAAAGGTTCTCAATATCTGACCCGTTATTCTCTTTGCTCTGTTTACTGCTATCTTATTTTGTGTTTCAAATTTCGCATCATCTGTCATTACAACCCCTAAATCTTTTGCTCTGGAATTTCTCTGAATTTCCTGTCCATTTGGGGTATAATATTCCATGCACTTTAGGTCTTCTCTTTTTCCGTACCGTAATAGCTGAAATTTCTCGGTGTTAAACTTCATATTGTTGTCTTCAGTCCACTTGTAGATTTTGTTTATGTCGGTTTGTAGAGATCCTATGTCTTCTGGGTTTCTTATTTTTCTACTGATCTTTGTGTCATCCGCAAAGGATGTTACTGTGCTGTCTCTGGTAACGTCCTCATCTATGTCAGTTAGCATGATTATGAAGAGTAGTGGAGCTAATACTGTTCCTTGTGGTGCTGAGCTGAGGACCTCTGATTCTGATGAAGATACTCCTTGTACTGTAACGACTTGCCTCCGCTCACTAAGGAAATTATATATCCATTTCCCTACTTTTTACTTTTCCTGTTTTTCCCATATATTTCAGTTTATGTATTATG
>JAJOZX010002344.1:77500-115000 GCA_023014485.1 Bathynomus jamesi
TGACCTTTTATTCATACCGAAACACTTTTAGATAAACGGGGTAATGCGAGGGGGGAATTAACGTTAACATTTTAGTCGGAGAGAGACACAAAAGAATATTCTAAATTTACAAAAACATCTTAATACCGAAAAAACACCTTATTAAGCCCAAGGCCGTCCGAAAACTAATTTTTCTCTCTCAGCCTCCACACCCATTTCGGGTGTTGCCAACTATCCTTTTATAACCAAACAATTATTTAACTTATTACATTTCTTATTAACATTATTATCTTCTTTACTAAACAAACATTATTAAATTTATAAACAAACATTTTAATTCTTAATTAGACATTACTACAGCATCGAAACTGTTGTGGAAAAATGAAGTTTTGCATTTAGTACAGTATATCTCGGAACACTAACAAATCATTTAATTTATTGATATCTCTTTTATATGTGGAAAGTCAAAGTGAAAATAAGAAAGCAAAAAATAACTTTAATTTGTGTGATGATTTTAAAATATAAATTAAATCTTATAAAATGGTCGTGAGACACTTTCAGTTTTTACTATGATGCCATGCATACGCTCACCTTGGCTTTCACGGTCTCACCCTTCGGCCCTCACACCCCTGAACTGAAAATTCGAACTCCCCTTCTACTTTCAATTCCTGGGGAAAACAATGATTACAATCTGAACAAATTAATTAGAAATAGAATACAAATTGTCTCATAACATTATGACGTGAAATATGATGTCATTATCATTATTATTGAGCTGTCTTCCTTATTAAATTATTGATGGTTATTGTGGTTATTATGACCACATGGCTAAGGACGTGTGGCAAAGAGTGAATGACAGAATACAAATGACTGTGCATGAATGTTTATGAATATCATGTGTTGATTTTTAATATGAAGTTTAATAATGAATATATTAAGGCTTATTTTAAATGGAATTACGTGTAATGCATTGAATTTTAATATGAAATTTAATAATATTTATTTTAAATGGAACAAAATTAATACATACTCCTAAGGGAAAGAACTGACCAATCACGAAAGCGAATTTTGGAGGCTAAGAGAATTTCAAATGCCTCGCTCGGGCAGTCCTCAGTCCTCACAGGAGCTATTAATGGCCAGAGATGTTTGTTTGCTTAAAATGTAGTTTCGTGGAATAAATTTGTTTAGTGTTACTTTAATTTCTCTCCTCTGCGATATACTATTAAAGCATCTGTCCACGCTCGCTTTTCCCTCGTTATTATTTCTGTGCTAATTAAATAAACCAATTAAGTAAAAAAACCGTTGTTATTCCCGAGCTCCTTTTTCCGTTCAAATTGTCCCTCCATTGCTTGTCCAGCGTCTCAGCTCAGCTGGCGGTCTCAAGCTACCTTATATTCAATAAAACAACCACGACATGAAGGTACGGATAAATATTACATCTAAGTAAGTTACATGGGTATTTCTGGTAACACTGTAAATGACGAATAACGAGTAACATCAATAAAGTTATACAAAATAATAAGAATAACGCGATGATAACGTAACAATAACGTAATTGTAACGTACGTAGCATTAATAATGAAATGTAACAGAAGAAGCGAAGGAAGACTGTGGAAGACATTTTTGACAAAAATGATGAGTCGGGTTGACAGATATAATTGCGAAATATAATGGAAGCGATTCAGCATTCATTGTCCGGTAGCAATATGCAGAACAACGTCATTGAAGTTATACACGTGTGTGTGTAATTATATGTATGCAGAGGTATATATATAGTAGTACACGGATTGGTATAGCTAGACATAGGTAGATAATGGGTAGGTGCAATAGGTAGGGCAAAGGGTAAATAGGGAGTGCTATATATATTTTATAGGGGAAGAGTTACTATACTTCGAATACTTAATTAATATCGAATAATTAGGCTTCAATTATTAATAAATAAATTAAATAGTTTTACGTACGCCCGACGACTAAGTACGGAATAATTGCTAATACAATTGTGAAGTATTTAGTGGAAATGGATTAGGTTAGGATTAAATTGACCATTAATTTAAGATTGACTTATTTTAATAAGGGTAATAACGGTTTAGGGCAAGATAATTAATCAAAAGGATAATTCTGATAATTGAAGTTGAAATGTAATTAGAATTTAGATTGTTCCAACCAATTATGAATTTTTTGATAGTCGGTTTTTCTCGTTGATATTTGATAATATAAAAAATAAATGATTTATCAATGTCGATGGTTGAAGGATAATTGCATGGTTGATAATAATTGGGATAATTGAAACGTCGCTTTAATGGATGCATCGATGCTAAGTGAAGGAAAGAACGTACGACATTCACGTAGTAGTAGAAGAAGAATAACTGACGAGACGTAAACAAAGCAGGAGAGTGAAATCAGTAGTCGAGGAGTACTTTTTAGTCGACAATATACAAATGGGGATAAAAATGCAATGAACGAAATGGACGAAGTACAGAAAAAGATTGTCACGTTATGATAACTAAATTTATGAGTATTTTGGTGCAAGAAGTTAAGTGAAGAGTATATTATTACGTGGAAAACGTAATGGAACAAATGGGAATGATTATAATGCAGTTTTAAAGAGGAATTAATCTTGGTTGTGTTTTGACGGAAAAGCTAAATGAAGTGGGTATTTGATCTTACATCGAACTTGGGTCTTAGGTGGAAACAATATGAAGCTGAGAGTGATTTGTTAGTTCCACCTTTGTGAAGTTATATATTATAGAGTATATATATTCTTTCTTTTTTCGTGCTAACCCCCTTTGCGCGTTCGAATCATTTATATTTCATGTATGAGATGCTCGTGTTTAACCAAAGATTTGAATGAAATAAAACCATTGGCTCGAGTGCAGGGGTTAATCACGAAAAATATTTTTGGACCCAAAAGTGTCGTGCGTTCCCACGGTTGTTGAAATAAGCCCTATAGGTTATGTTAACTTTTACCTTGTCATAGTGCCGTGGTCTGCGCCATCACCCTTTATTCAAAAGGTGCTACATTCAAATATTTTGGTGGAAGGACATGATTGCTATTACTTAAACTTTCTCCAACGTCTACATTCTGAACTAAATTTTCATTAGTAGTTATGACTAAATCTAAAACACTTTCTCTGCCGGAATTTCCTCACTACCCCTGTCTCAGGGTCTTAGGTCGGTGCGACCCCTTATCATCCTACAAGGATAAACAAATTCACGAAACGGCATAATTTTTTGTTTAAATTACGTGGTTGCTGTGTGGTCCCCGGTTAACCGAATGCCCAGTTAGGTCAACTGTACGCTCTTGACGATTGGTTAGGTTAAGTCGTGATATTTTCGTTAAAACTAACAAAAATATCACAACTTAACCTAACCAATCGTCAAGAGCGTACAGTTGACCTAACTGGGCATTCGGTTAACTGGGGGCCACGCAGCAACCACTTAATTTAAACCAAAAATTATGGGGTACCCAACTGTAATAGTATCAAAGTAATAAATGGTGATATAAAATTAAATGTGTGCAAGGTTAGGGTATCTAAGGTTGTTAAAATACCCATTGACAACATATTTAATTACTTAATACTTATATTATATTTAGCCTCTTATATCCCAACAAACATCCCATTCACCCTTGGCCCCTCCTTCTTCCATAAAAAAATAAGAACATATAATCTTAGTTAAATACCTATATGTAATTATGTGTAGTTATGTGAATGTGTAATCATAGCTAAATATGCATCAATGTGCATTGTTTATAAACATATGTTTGTAGCTTACTGTAGATAATGTACTTTTTCTCTCTATGCATACTGCATACATACATATATCTTTGAAACTAATGTAAATAGCCTCATTAGTCACTACTCTGCACTATCTAATAAGATTTCCCAAATAATTACATTCTGCCAATAAAACATAAATTTTGCTTGTTAATGGCACTTCTATGCTATGTAAGTATGATATATATGAAGACATTACTGTCGTGTATATTGGGGCATGTATGTATATATGTATGCGAGTGCATATTTATGGTGTGTATATACAGGGTGTCCCAAAAAAATGTATACACACTTTAAATAATTATAAAGGCAGTGTTTATTAAAATACATTTCATTTTCAAAATGTAATAGAATCTACAGACATTATTTAATTGTTTTGTCAACGCCTGTTTTCAAACTGACGTCCGTTCTGGTCCAGGCACTGCTGATAACGCGAAGCAATGGAATCGCAAACATCACGAAACATTTCGTTTGGTATTTGTGTGCATTCTCGTTCAATGGCTGCTCTCAATTCAGCGACTGTTGCAGGTTTTATAGCGTAGACTTTGTCTTTTAAGTATCCCCATAAAAAAAAGTCTAGTGGTGTGAGGTCTGGTGAACGCGGAGGGTATTCTACGAAACCCCTTCGTCCAATCCACATCCACATCGTGCCAAGTACCACTCGCAATACTCCACTCTTCGGTCCGGATCATCTTCATTAATAGCATGGACTAATCTTGGAATGTAACTTTTCCATTGACAGCGCTTCAAAATGCGTTGGACAGACGATTCTGAAATTCCTACCTCACGACTCGCTTGCCGCACAGATTTTCTTGGACTTTGGTGATACGTTTCCAGTACTCTTTCTTGCTTTGTGGGGCTTGTCGATGTCCGTGGTCTTCCGGAACGCTTCTTGTGGACATTCTGAACAGTTCCATCGGCTTCAAACTTATCTCTAATTCGAGTGATGGTAAGTCGCGTTGGTGGATCTGTTTGAAACTCCCTCCTAAACTGTCTTTGCACTTCAACTGCGTTTTCACACTTCCAGTAGCATTTTAGAATGAATTTCCTTTGTTCAAAGCTTAGTCTGACTGCCATTATTAATTCTAATGGGTTTAACTTGGAAAGAAAGAAACATCAATTGAGCTATCAGCTGTTAAAGTGTGTATACATTTTTTTGGGACGCCCTGTATATATATATATATATATATATATATATATTAATATATATATTATATATATATATATATATATATATACAGGGCGTCCCAAAAAAATGTATACACACTTTAAATAATTATAAAGGCAGTGTTTATTAAAATACATTTCATTTTCAAAATGTAATAGAATCTACAGACATTATTTAATTGTTTTGTCAACGCCTGTTTTCAAACTGACGTCCGTTCTGGTCCAGGCACTGCTGATAACGCGAAGCAATGGAATCGCAAACATCACGAAACATTTCGTTTGGTATTTGTGTGTATTCTCGTTCAATGGCTGCTCTCAATTCAGCGACTGTTGCAGGTTTTATAGCGTAGACTTTGTCTTTTAAGTATCCCCATAAAAAAAAGTCTAGTGGTGTGAGGTCTGGTGAACGTGGAGGGTATTCTACGAAACCCCTTCGTCCAATCCACATCCACATCGTGCCAAGTACCACTCGCAATACTCCACTCTTCGGTCCGGATCATCTTCATTAATAGCATGGACTAATCTTGGAATGTAACTTTTCTATTGACAGCGCTTCAAAATGCGTTGGACAGACGATTATGAAATTCCTACCTCACGACTCGCTTGCCGCACAGATTTTCTTGGACTTTGGTGATACGTTTCCAGTACTCTTTCTTGCTTTGTGGGGCTTGTCGATGTCCGTGGTCTTCCGGAACGCTTCTTGTGGACATTCTGAACAGTTCCATCGGCTTCAAACTTATCTCTAATTCGAGTGATGGTAAGTCGCGTTGGTGGATCTGTTTGAAACTCCCTCCTAAACTGTCTTTGCACTTCAACTGCGTTTTCACACTTCCAGTAGCATTTTAGAATGAATTTCCTTTGTTCAAAGCTTAGTCTGACTGCCATTATTAATTCTAATGGGTTTAACTTGGAAAGAAAGAAACATCAATTGAGCTATCAGCTGTTAAAGTGTGTATACATTTTTTTGGGACGCCCTGTATATATATATATATATATATATATATATATATATATATATATATATATATTATAATAATAAACAGGAACACCAGAGAAAAAATAAACATCTTTCAAGGTTTAATCAGTAACAACGTTTCGGAATGCACTAATTCCATCTTCAGGGCTTAACTAAAACATATCAGATCTACCGATGATTCATCAGAATTGAGGTCTGGTTTTAATTTATAAATGAACAAAGATTCCATAATTTTAAGCTTAAGGTCAGAGCTTCCGGCAACAAGTACGGCGAAACTAGTTTCGCCGTACTTGCATTCCGAAACGTTGGTACTGATTAAACCTTGAAGGATGTTTATTTTTTCTCTGGTGTTCCTGTTTATTATTAAACTGCGTTTTCCACGTCATCGCCGATAATATAATATATATATATATATAATATTATATATATATATATATATACAGTATATATATATATGAAAATTATTTCACGAAAGTAACACGTGAAAAATATATATGATGAATAAAACCACGAAGGAAAGGAAACACAGAATGGTGCTCAAGCGTTTTCGTCTAATGACATCCTCAGGAACACTGAAGTACATAAACTCTTTATGTACTTCAGTGTTCCTGAGGATGTCATTAGACGAAAGCGCTTGAGCACCATTCTGTGTTTCCTTTCCTTCGTGGTTTTATTCATCATATATATATATAATATATATATATATATATCATACACACAGACCGTGCATGGAACAAGGAACTCTTCTGGGATAATTAAATCCACTATAGTCCGAATAAGTAATGGTAAATGACAAATACCATAGTTTTTCTTTTTCATGATGGTATTTGTCATTTACAATTACTTATTCGGACTATAGTGGATTTAATTATCCCAGAAGAGTTCCTTGTTCCATGCACGGTCTGTGTGTATCATAAAAAACTCAGGGAACCATTCTGAGTTCATTCCCATCATGAAACGGACATGTTATGTGCCTTGAAAAGTGGACGCTCAATTCTGCCAGTTGAGGTTTAAGTTTTGGTTTTGGCTAAAAATATAATAGTTACCCCTTTTTCTTTGATTTATTCAATCCGACGTGAATGCAACGAGTCTTTTACTTATATTGAGGTTCTAAATGTAGTGGGGCTAGGCTGTTTTAAACCCTAGATCCATGTCCCAAAGCTGGATCCTGTCTGCTTTGCAGATAGCTGGTGATGGAAGCTATATTTATGGGACCTCTTTGCGAGTGACCCGTTGCCCACGTCGGGCTTGCATCATGAAAAAGAAAAACTATGGTATTTGTCATTTAACATTACTTATTCGGACTATAGTGGATTTAATTATCCCAGAAGAGTTCCTTGTTCCATGCACGGTCTGTGTGTATCATAAAAAACTCAGGGAACCATTCTGAGTTCATTCCCATATATATATATATATAATATATATATACACATATACACGTGTGTGGAAAATGTTTTCCACAGGAAATAAGTTTTTGTTAACATTTAAAAATATTCTGTTTGTATAAATTAAAGTATTAATCCGTTAAATTTTTAATATTTGTATAAATTGCTCAATGTCCAGTAGATTTTCTGGCATCCTTTTCGATAAGCCTAACGACCCTCTTCAAAGGTGCCACATCTATAATCTTAAACAGAGATTCCTAAATTCTAAATGTTCTTTTCAGCTAATATAAATCACAAAAGGAGTTAAGTGTAGAACCAAAATTATATAAATTCTTTTCCTAATATCATTGTTAGACAACTTTTGCAACCTTAAGAATCTTTTGTAAACGTGGCACCATGGGAGTTTCTTCAGGTGCAAAGTGCAAACACTTTGAGAGGGCAGTCGAAGCCTCGCCCTACGGGCAGCCGGTTGCTTAGCCGGTTCGGCTCGGGTCCTTTTCTTCTTTAATAACTCTCTAAGCAAGTGTAGTGTTAAGGATTTGATTTTCTAACTACTGTGCATTGTAAAATAAATCTAATATCTTAAAAATGACTTATCCTTGTGAAATAAAGACTGAAAAAGGTAACACACACGCGTCATTTATATCCTTCCACGTGAGATTTATAAACATTCCATTCTCTCAGCGGACTGAGGGAGGGAGACGCCATTGAGCGAAAGTATAAACTGTTTTCCGTAACTCGCAGTCAGATTAAGTAAGTTCAAAAAGAAGAACCGTGGACGTCACCAGTATAAACTTCATTGTCGGTGCAAGGAAGCGACATACTCAGTTTACCTACATATCGGCGATGGCTGTCTAACGAAGATGCCATCTTACGACACACACACACACACACACACATTATACACACACACACATATATATATATATATATATATATATATATAGAGAGAGAGAGAGAGAGAGAGAGAGAGAGAGAGAGAGAGAAGAAGTAAGGATGGCTTTAACAAAAATGAAGAATGGAAAAGCGGGAGGACCAGATGAAATACCATCAGAAGTATGGAAGTCGTTGGGGGAAGAAGGACTGGATATATTGTGGAGAATAATGACTGCAGTTTTTGAGACTGAGAGGATACCAGAGGAATGGAGGGAACGTACATTGCTACCAATTTACAAATGGAAAGGAGACATCCAAGAGTGTAAAAATTACAGAGGAATAAAGCTATATCTCATACCATGAAGATCTGGGAAAGAATTGTGGAAGCGAGACTGAGAGAGGAAGTTGCGATCTCTGATAAGCAGTTTGGTTTTATGCCAGGAAGAGGAACAACGGATGCAATATTTGCACTTCGATAATTATTAGAAAGGTACGGAGAAGGAAGAAAGGAGTTATATCTAGTGTTTGTAGACCTAGAAAAATCGTATGTTAGAGTCCAAGGCAGGAAGTGTGGAGATGTTTAAGAGACAGGCGGGTACCTGAGAAATATGTGAGACTGATCCAAGATATTTATGAGGGAGCTATTACGAGGGTGCGAAGTAGTATGGGAGAGACCAAGAAATTTGAGGTACGAGTTGGTCTACACCAGGGATCAGTGCTGAGTCCGCTGATTTTTTATATTGTGATGGATGTGGTCAGCAAAGACGTCATAGAGGAGGCTCCATGGACCATGATGTTTGCTGATGACATCGTGTTGTGCTCAGAAACAAGAGAGGGAGTGCGAGAAAAATTACAGAGGTGGAGAGTAGCTCTGGAAACTAGAGGACTAAAAATAAGCAGAGAAAAGACCGAGTATATAAAATGTGCACCTGAAGACGAACAAATAGGAAGTGTCATGGTCCAGGAATTTATTATAAAGAAAGTTAAAAGTTTCAAGTATCTGGGATCAAGCATAGAGGAGAAGGGAGACTTGGAAGGAGAAATAAACAACAGAATTCAAGCTGGCTGGAAAAATTGGAGAGAGGTATCGGAGTATGTGTGATAAGAAGGTGAATGTGAGGATCAAGGGAAAAACTGTTCAAGACAGTAGTAAGACCAGTACTACTATATGGGGCAGAAACATGGCCGATGAAAAGAAGCCTGGAAAAGAAAATGGAAGTGGCAGAAATGAAGATGCTCCGATGGATGTGTGGAGTGACTAGGAGGGATAGAGTGAGGAATGATTTAACAAGAGGAACAACAAAAGTAACGGAAATCTCCAAGAAGGCACAGGAAAGGAGATTGAGATGGTACGGGCATGTCCAGAGGAGGGAGGAGGAGTATGTGGGACGACGGATGCTAAGGATGGAAATTCAAGACACGAGGAGAAGAGGTAGACCTAAGATGAGATGGCGAGATAGACTGAAGAAAGATATGAGTGAAAAGGGACTGGGGAAAGAGGTGGCTCAAGACAGAAGTGAATGGAGAAGAAGGATCTGCAACAGCGACCCCACATAGAAGTGGGCTAATAAGGCTGCGGAAGAAGAAGAAGACATATATAATATATATATATAAATATATATATATATATATACAGGGTGTCCGAGAATTATCTGTACAAGTTTTGGCTGTTATTAAAAGTCAACCATGAAGTGTAAAATTCCAGTGTTGTCCCATTTTATAGAGAATCTCATTAGTTTTTTCCGATACCAAGTTTTGACAAGTTTTTTAGAAATTCCAGTGTGTCCGAAAATTATCTGTACAATTGCATCTTTTAATAAAATTCTTGATAACACACAAAATTCTTAAACAAGATTATTTAGAATCTGTATTTTCAAAAGTTTCTTTTATTAAGTAACGTTGTTACAAACATTCGATATGTGCACCATCAGTGATCAGAGCTGGGCAATAAATACATTGAATGTATTTAAATACTAAATACTAAATACATGGGAGAAATGTATTTAAATACTAAATACTAAATACATTTTACGAATGTATTTAGATACTAAATACAAAATACATCAATTGTATTTACATTTTGTAAATACATTTTAAATACATACAAATTTTAACATATGCATTCACTAATTCATGAGTAACAACAATATAAGATGAGTAGATGAGACATAAACGTAAACATAAGACGTAAACATAAACATAAGGCACCTTACGAATTCTCTTTTATTTCACGGTTGCTGCGGATCAAAACCAATCTTTCAAAAGTTTTGTCTGAAAGAGAGTTTCTTTTGGGAGTCAAAGTGATTCCCGCGAATGAGAATATTCGCTCTACCGGTGCCGAAGATGGTAATGTCGTGTTATAGCGGAGGAACAGTCTTTTTATGAGAGGATGTTTTCCCAAACTGTTGATGGTCCGATCGGAATCTTGTAGAAATGCTAATACATTCATGTCTGCAGATGGTGCAATAGAGGACCTCGAAGACGAAGAGTTGTACTGTGCTAGTACAGAACGTGTATTAAACCAGTAAAAGTATTTACAGTTTTATATTTTGAGTATTTAAATACATTGTATTTAAATACTCATTAAAGTATTTAAATACTATATTTAAATACATGAAAAACAATGTATTTATAAATACAGTTCTAAATACACAAATGTATTTAAATACGTATTTAAATACAAATGTATTTAAATACTGCCCAGCTCTGTCAGTGATTCGCAAAACATCCAATCGATAATCCAATGTTGCCATGTACGCTGCAGCATATCACATCAATTCGCTCAATAGCAGCTGTGATTCTCCTTTTAAATCATTAATGTCTGTCACCCGCGTACAAAAAAGAAAAAACTTGTCAAAACTTTTCATCAGAAAAAACTTAATGAGTTTCTCTGTAAAATGGGACAACACTGGAATTTCTACACTTCATGGTTGACTTTTAATAACAGCCAAAAATTGTACAGATAATTCTCGGACACCCGGTATATATATATATATGTATGTATAGATAGAGAGATATACCTTGGTTACCTTGGTTTACCTTGGTTTAGCTTCCGCCCGAATTGTTTATTCTGACGAAAATCAAGCTTGTCACTCCACCTTAGACCTACAGCTTAATGTGGAATCCGAACCACTCCCCACCAGCATCCCAGCGTCTTAACCACAAGGCTACTCAGAGTACCCATTTATCTACCAACTAATTTCTTTATTGTGTGGAAGGATGAACAGCTAGGTTTTGCTGCACGCCGCCTGCCGTCACCGGGTCTCGATCCCGAGGATGATGGATTGGTAGTCAGCGACGCTAACCACTACTACATCGAGGCGCTGATAGATAGATAGATAGATAGATATACGTATATGTGTGTATGTACGTACGTACGTGCATGTACCTGCCACATGTACGGGCATGTATATATGTTTCCTGTAGCACCTGTAGTGCATCATTAACAGGTATAAATGCAATAATAAATTGTGATATTGATATTATTGTTGTTTGCTGTTATCATTGTTTTATATTGTTATTCTACTACGCTACGTATGCTCAAAAACGCACTAATTGGCGCATATTATATGTCTATACTATATATGTATGTGTTGGTATGTTATTCTCTGTATATCTATTATATGCTGTATACGTGTAGCAAAGAACACCAAAATTATTATTATAATCTGTGACAAGGGGTTGTAAAGTTTTGGATTTTATAGTGCTGCATAATCCAGCTGGCTTAAACGATATTTTCACTGTATGAGAATTAAAATCTGTTTATTTTAGAGCTGAGTCGATGAAAGAATTTTCTTTTCGCGAAGGAATAAGCACCGACCTATACGTGGCATCATGCCACTCTAGTTGCATAAAGTTTAAGCGAAATACTTTACATTTTGAAAAGGGGCGAAAGTTTAAGTGTACAATAAGGTCCTTAATATTTCGGCAGATGGGCTAAAATTATTTTAAAATTGTGGCACACACACTTTCGGAAGATTTATATGGTCATACGACGTGGTTGTTGCGAGGAGGCAGCGGATAATCGGTAATTAATATTGGTAATTAACACGGGTAATATCGGATATCATCCCAGAAAAATTTCAAAATGAAAGGAACAATTGTTTTGCTTGTAATTCCTCCAAAACAGGTACAAAAAATTTACTTTTGATAAACATATTTTATCTACATCTTCCTCTCGAAATATTTACGAGTATACTTCACTGGGAGAGACAATCCATCAAAGAATCTGAAAATACAACTCTGAGGAAGATCATATACATCAAATAAACGGAATTTAACCGCATGCAGGTATTAATCACCTAGAGAAACTATATATATATATATATATATAACGTAAAGAACGACGCTTGTATAGGAGATATTTCGCGCAAGACGAGAGAGAGAGAACGAAAGAAATGAAAAAAATGAGGTAACCACCAGGGAATCGAACCCGGAATCTTCCGATTGCCGGTCAGATGCGATAACCATTACACCATGGGCCTCACTCTTCCAAATGCCGTAATTCTTCTACATAATGGTTATCGCATCTGACCGGCAATCGGAAGATCCCGGGTTCGATTCCCGGGTGGTTACCTCATTTTTTCATTTCTTTCGTTCTCTCTCTCTCGTCTTGCGCGGAATATCTCCTATACAAGCGTCGTTCTTTACGTTAATTATACTGCGTGTTTGCAGTTATATATATATATATAATATATACAAACTCAGAATGGTCCCCTGAGAAACTTATATGTTAAACACAAGCCGTGCATGGAACAAGGAACTCTTCTGGGAAATTACGTCCACTATAGTTCGAATAAGTAATGATAAATGACAAATACTATAGTTTTTTTCTTTTCATGATGGAAAGGCCAATGTGGGTAGCGGGTTACTCGCAAAGAGGTCCCAAAATATAGCTTCCCTCACCAGCTATCTGCAAAGCAGATAGGATCCAGCTTTGGAACAGGATCTAGGGTTTACAGCTAGGGTGGCCAGACGTCCGGCTTTAGGCGGACAGTCCGCCTTTTGATCACTCTGTCCTTAGGGTGGCCATTTCCAAATTTCCAAAAAGGAGGACACTGCGTATGTGGCCGTACGTTAACACATATATATAATGCCCTAATGTTGTTTATAAATACACGTGCGACAGCTGTAAAGCTGCGTATATCGGCAGTACTCAACTCCAACTAGAGGTACGTCTTTCTCAACATTTGGGCTTATCAGTCCGTACCAACCGTCCCCTCAGTAGCCCTCCACAATCCGCAATTAAAAACCATAGTAATGATAGCAACCCTGCTCTTCACAAAACTCAGTTCGAAATTCTAACAAGAACCAATAACCTTACAGAACTCCGAATTTTAGAATCTTTGTATATCTATAGAAATAAACCCTCCATTAACAACAATAGTTCATCTTACAAATTACAGCTCTTCTAACTAACCAACCAACCTATTTTCATAGATATATCATACCTTCCGATGTAAGTGCCATTCATACGGTTTTCTCTCAGTATCTGCATTTACCAGTTGAAGTAATTTTAATTTAATTTAATTTAATTTTAATGATTTTAATTGCTTTTTGTATTGATGTAATTTTAATTATTTATTCTTATTTTTGTTTTAAGGGTTTACGGTTTATAATTCACTGATGATGACAAAAGATTTGTCGAAACGTCTGAAGTACAAAAAATAAACGAAAATGTTTGCTGTTGTGTTGGTCCTTCTTTTCATATATATATATATATATATATATATATATATATGATGAATAAAACCACGAAGGAAAGGAAACACAAAACGGTGCTCAAGCGCTTTCGTCTAATGACATCCTCAGGAACACTGAAGTACATAAAAGGTTACGGCCTATATATAGGTTACAGAAAAAAAAATTAAAAATAAATAAATAAATAACATACATACATACACACAAACATATATATATATATATATATATGCAATAAACAGAGAAGTAAAAATAAAAATTAAAAGATTAACAAAGAGGCATACAGATTTGTAAGGAAAAATATCGATTTTTAGCACAAGATCAAATGAATTATAAAAATACAAATTTATACTGGAAATCTGCCCGGGTTTTAACACTTTGCCTTTCGATATACAGTATATATAAAATAAAATGAAGATTAAAAGTTAATAAAGTGGTTTTATTCATCATAAATATTTTCACGTATTACTTTCGTGAAATAATTTTCATATATATATATATATATATGTATATGTATATACATATACGTGCATTTAACTCAGACTTTGATCAAGGGGAACTCGTGCACTACTCCATTCAATATTTTGCAGTAGGAAAATCATTCCTTCCGGTTCTTGAATCAATGGAGCGGTAGAACGTGCTATTCATCCGAGTTGTCATTTGTTGTTGAGAGCAAACATCCGTCGATTTTATATTGAAGAAGAAAGGGAAGGTTTATATAGGTCTCTTTGCTATATACTGACAATGTCTAAGGCACCGTTAGCTAAAACGTGTATATATAAACTCTGCTATGCAAAATGCATATAAGATGAAACTCCTTTGAAACACCCAAATTTGAAACGATATGAATAAATTCTATTGTAGAACTATCTCTCTCTCTCTCCTCTCTCTCTCTCTCTATATATATATATATATATATATAGAGAGAGAGAGAGAGAGAGAGAGAGAGAGAGAGGCGCTCATAAGTATTCGTACAGAGAAATATTTCAGTTATATTCGTCCTTATCTTTTATACCATGCATAGGATAATTATGAAAAGTTGTTACTGTTCGTTTGGCCAAACTTTTTAAAAATAAAAAAAATAGTTCAAATGCAACATATAATGCAAAACATCAAAGAATTGCAGAAAAATAAAAAAAAAGTTAAAATGCAAAAGTTTTCGTACAATTACTTACAGCATTATTTAATGCTTTGTGTGTCCACCTTTTGCTTGAATGACTTCAATAATTCGTTTTGGGTAGTTTTTTGCGAGGTTCCGACATCTCTCAATAGAAATTTTAGCCCATTCTTCTTAAGAAAATTGTTGCAATTCATTCAGATTCGAAGGTTTTCTGTTGTGGACACCTTTTTTTCAAATCAAACTATAAATTCTCGATTTAATCGAGATCTGGGTTTTGATTGGGCCACTCGACAAGCTTGAAATTCATTTGTTGAAACCATTTCATGGTGTTCTTACTTTTGTGTTTTAGAGCATTATCTTGTTGTAGTACCATTTGCGACCCATTCGCATTTTCCAAACTAAAAACAATACGTTTTCTTCTAAAATTTTCGTTATTTCTTCGAATTCAAGATTCCATTGATGACAACAAGCTTTCCTGAACCAGAAATACTAAAGCATCCCCAAAGAAGCAAACTATCACCACCTTGTTTAACAGTAGGAAGGACGTTTTTTAACTCGAATGTACTATTTGGTTTTCGCCAAACTTACCGTTGGTCGTTGGTCCCGAATAATTCAATTTTGGTCCCGTCTGTCCAGAGAACTTTCTTCCAGAATTCACATCCATCATTTTAATGATCCTTGGCATACTTTAAACGAGCTTCTTTGTGCGCTTTCCGTAGCAGAGGTTTCCTTCGTGCAACTCTTCCATGCAAACCATTCTTTCTCAATGTACGACATACAGTAGAGTGATGGACATCGATCTTAGACAGTTTTAATGTTTGCCAAATATTACCTGCAGTCACTCGTGGATTCGCAGGAGCCATTTTTTCAATCCGTCTAGCTGTGCGTTCTGAAATCTTGCAAGGTCGTCCACACCTTGGTAGAGTTTTGATTATTCCAAAGCATTTCCATTTCTTTCTACTCGTAACTGCAACAACCGTAGTAAATGGAACTCAAGTTCTTCTCTTATCTTCTTATAACTCTTTCCAGACTCATGTGAAATAACCAACCAACTTTCGATAAAAATTTTAAATTCTTCAAGCCTAAGGTGGACACACAAAGTATTCAATAATTTTGTAAACAAATGTACGAAAACTTTTGCATTTTAACTTTTTTAAATTTTCCTCAAATTCTTTGATGTTTTACATTATATGTTGAAGTTGAACTAATTTTTTCATTTGTTAAATTTTTCCAAAACGTTAAACTTTTCATAACTTACCTACAGTACTTAAAGAAATGAACTGCGCAATAGTCTCTCCTCTTGCATATATCTTTAATAATAATTATAAATCGCTACAGTCTGGAGAAGTTCCGTTCGATTGGAAACTTGCAAACATTATGCCAATATTTAAAAAAGGGGACAAATCGCTTCCGGGAAATTATCGTCCAATTGGTCTGACTTCAGTAATTGGTTCGGGATCAAAATAGTTAATCACTTAGAAATGAATAAATTAATCATTCTCAACACGGCTTTCGATGTAATCGTTCTTGTCTTACTAATTTGCTCGATTTCTTTAATGATATTGTAAATATGTATGACAAGAGTAAAACAGTACATATTATACAGGGTGTTCGGAAAGTCACTGTGCACTTTCCGATTATATAAGTGCACAGTGACTTTCCAAACACCCTGTATATTTCGATTTTTAAAAGACGTTTGATAAATTGCCAAATTGGAGATTATTAGCTAAACTTCATTCTCACGGAATTGATGGTAAAGTTCTCAAATAGATTAAAAATTGGCTGAGTGGACGTAAACAAAGAATGGTCATTAATGGCAAAGCGTCTAACTGGAAAAGTGTAACCAGCGTCGTGCCTCAAGGATCAGTTCTGGGACCAGTTCTTTTTATTATTTATATCAATGACATCGACATAGGAATTAGCAATATAATTTCAAAATTTCCGAATGATACCAAACTAGGGGGGGGGGGGGGACGAACAATCAGCGGCAGAACGTCTTCAAATTCAAAAAAATATTAATAAATTACTCGAGTGGTCGGAAATTTGGCAAATGAACTTTAATATATAAATGTAAAACGTTGCATATCGGTAGAAACAATGTTATTTTATGCGCGATAAGACACTAACAAGTGTTCACGGAAGAGAAAGATTTAGGTATTATTGTCGCCGACACTTTTAAGCCGAGTAAGCAATGTATCCCAGAGGTCAGAAAAGCAAATAGAATCTTAGGATTTATTGGTAGATCATTTGAATTTAAGTCTGCGAAAATAATGCTAACATTATATAATTCCTTAGTACGCCCCCACCTGGAATACTGCGTTATTTTTGGTCCCCATTTTTACGACAGCACCTAGAATGGAGAGAGTGAAGCAACGGACTACTAAGATGATTCCTAGACGAAGAAACAAATCATACGTTGCCCGTTTAGAAACGTTGAATTTATTCTCTAATTTAAAAAGGTGAATTGGAGGAGATTTAATGCAGGTGTTCAAAATGATTAAAGGTTTTGATAATGACGCCAAAAAATATTTCACCTTCAGAAATGCAGCTAGAACTCGAGGTAATGGTCTGAAATTAGTGGGTAAACATTTTAATTCTAATGAAATAAACATTTTTCTTCAATCGTATAGTTAATTTGTTGAATGGATTGCTAGCCAGCGTAGTTCAAAGTAATTCGATCGAATCCTTTCAAAAGAGACTAGATGCTTATCTTGCCTTAAACCCCCCCAAGTTGGAAGCGTTTATTAGCGCGTAGAAATAGTGTAGAATTTTCACTCTGATTCCCTCCTCTGTACTTTAAAATTTTCACTTTATCTTTAAATTTCTTTCCTTTCTTTCAACCTCTTTCCTACTTTTCAACCTCTTTCCTACCTCTCAACCTCTTTCCTACCTCTCAACCTCTTTCCTACCTCTCAACCTCTTTCCTACCTCTCAACCTCTTTTCTCCGCTTTGCTTTAAAACTTTCACTTGTCTTTAAATCTTCTTACATCTTTTAACTTTCCTTCTTAAACAGACAGCCTCGTAGGGACCAGCCCCTCTGATGCTCTTTGGTGTCCTTTGTATTCCTTTGTAACCTATGTATGGTACAAAGATAAGGACGAATGTAATTGAAATATTTCTCTTTGGTAACTTTTGGTTTGTTTCCGCCCGAATTGTTCATTCTGACGAAGGTCAAACTTTTCACTCCACCTTAGACCTACAGTTTAACGTGGAATCCGAATCACGCCCCACCAGCATCCCAGCGTCTTAACCACTAGGCTACCCAGGGTACCCATTTATCTACCAACCACTTTATTGTGTGGAAGGATGAACAGTTGGGTTTTGCTGCGTGCCTCCTGCCGTCACGGGTCTCGATCCTGGGGCCAATGGATTCGTAGGCAGCGACGTTTACCACTACACCACCGAGGCGCATATATATATATATATATACATAGAGAGAGAGAGAGAGAGAGAGAGAGAGAGAGCGAGAGAGAGAGAGAGAGAGAGAGAGAGAGAGAAGAGAGAAATCAAATAAAACTTTAATGCATAATAGCTTAAAAGCGCGCATGTAATTACTTATACATTGTTCGCAATCTTAAAAAAAACGTTTGGTTTTTTTTCGTCCAATAAATTAAGTTTCCTCTAAATTCAAAATTTATTTTTGATTCTGAAATTAATTAACGGAAAACTTTTATTCAAAGTGAGAAAATGTTTACTTTTGATCTTCAATTTTTTTTTTTTATTTTTTCAATTTACTTTCAAGGAGAGAATAAGAAAACAGATCCAGCTTCAAAAGAGAGAATAGCTCCACTGTATTTATACATTCTCGGAAAATTCATATTAACAATGAAATCTAATATTTAAAGAAAATGTTTACATGTTTACAGAAGAGTAATAATCCACCATCTACATACCTACAGTATGTGTATATATATGTACTGTATGATACAAATCCACAAGGAAAAAGAAAAATTATTTTCCTTGTGGGTTTGTATCATTCGTTCATTTCATGTGTTTAATTGTGAAATTCATCCCATATATATATAGTATATGAGAAACAGCGATACGGGGCTCCAATAAACCTTAGCCCCCCCACCCATGGCCTAAACCATTAGAGGTACAGTAAAACTAAACATACCTTACAAAAGATAATTTAATCCTGCATTTAATGAGAAACAATTAAAACTTGGCTTTGCAAGTTCATGCCAACGCTTTAAACCTTGTCTATGATGGTACAGTCGAATGATCTCACCACTAACGATCTTTCCTCTCAACACTTCGATCTCTCTAGAAAGTTTAGCACAGCTGTTTTTCCGCTTACGCGTACCGCTTTCAATGGTGTCCTTTGTTTCGCTTTGGGTAGCTTGCCAAAAGTGACGTGAATAGATCTTGATCGTTACGCAAATTTGCTAAAACAGTTTCAATGTGTTGCGTCATTGTATCCTTCGAAAATCGATTTGCTGCAGGTTCTTGAAACAAGAGACATTCAACCTTGTCCTTTATAACTGATCCAATGTGTTCACAGACGTTCAGGTCAGGAGAATTTCCTGGCCATTCTTCATTTCCAAAAAATTCGATCTCATGGTTCAGCAACAACTGTTGAGTGGCTAATGCCTTAAAGCAGGGGGCCTTATCGTGCAGAAGTGTGACCTGATCGACATCCATAACATTGTTTGGGTTTCTTAGAAAAGGAATGACATGCTGGGATAGAATAATATCACGAAAATACTGTCCATCCCAACTCTGACCATTTGGCTTCAACACCCACATGACCTTCTTTGCAGTGAACAAAACAAACACACCAACACAGTCTGGACTTTTTAATAATTCGCGATAATGTTCATTGTCATCGATTTCATCTGGTGTTGTGGCCCACACTCGATCATTTTGGTAGTTAGGCCGACGTGTTACGTAAACAAAAAATTCATCGGAGACAGCTAAATGCATGAAATCATTCACATCCCAATCTTCAAGATAATGGGCAAACCACATTCTGTCATCGATGTTAAGTTGAGTTTTTCTTGGCTTTGCAAGTTTATGCCAAGGCTTTAAACCTTGCCTATGACGGTACAGTCGAATGATCTCACCACTAACGATCTTTCCTCTCAACACTTCGATCTCTCTAGAAAGTTTAGCAGCACAGCTGTTTTTCCGCTTACGCGTACCGCTTTCAATGATGTCCTTTGTTTCTTGAGAGAGTGGCAATTTGGGCGCCCAGATTTGGTTGTATCCATTTCACATTCATCCAAAGGTTTATTCCAATTTCTTTTGACGAAGTCCTCACTTCTTCGCAACTTTTTGGCAACCCATGAACATGTTATAAAGGTGGCTCCAGCATCACGAGCTTCCCGAAATGTTATTGCTCGTATGCGATCTATCACACGTTGCCTCTCCGAATCACCAATTAATTGAGAAGCCATTATATTATCACTTTATCAGCTAGAGTAATTTTAATACCTGCAATAAATAAAGAATTTTATACATTTTTATAATCACTAAAAACTATTTCGATATAAGTAAACATGTAAGCTGCAAATGAGGGGGCTAAGGTTTTTTGGAACCCTTACTAACAAAAGCCAACCGAAATTATTTTGGGGATGATAGTTTACGTAATGTTTTCTTAGGTAATTTTCTAACATTGAAACTAGAGTCGCCCAAATAGGGAAAAGTCAAATACACTCTTTGTTTAGGCACTGTTGCCGGTTTTTGTACGTACAGGAATGAAGTGTTTATCTAAAAATTTCTTCTATAATCTATTAAAAATATTACCCGGATAATTATTACACTGGTATGCATATGAAATGTTTTTGCCTGCTGTGAGGGTTTTTTCAACTCATATTATATAATTCGACCATGCTGAATTCGAAAATGACATTGGTTTTCCTCAATCAGGTCAGGTTTTTTCTCTATTGGCCATTTATTATAAGTCCAATTTTATCCCCAAATTTATTGATTTTTTTAGCTTAAACACTGTAGATACGAGTAATATTATAAGAACACTCGTGAAAAATGAAAACATTGTGTGAATAAATACTTTTATTCATACAATGAATATGGAAAAAAGTTTATTGAGGAAGGAATGAAGTTTTTTTTGGCTTTCCGTCTGTGTTTTTCTTCGGGCACGTCTCGCGTCAAACACCAGCAACAGTCCGCCAGCATATTGATATCCCAGTTTCCCTGGTACCTCTCTTCCATTATTTTGATATCTTGGTGAAATCATTCACCCTGTTCCTCGCTATAATCCCCGCAATTTTCAGGAAAATAGTCCAAGTGGGACCACAAAAAGTGCATTTTTATGGACATGCGCGACCCATGAGCTTTGAAAGCTTCCATCAAGTTTTTGACAACGGACTCGTATTCTGGACTTCTACGCTTGCCAAGAAAATCAGTGACAACTGATTTGAATGCCTGCCAGGCATTCTTCTCAGTTGGAGTCATTGCGTTTTCGAACTGAGTATCCTTGATCAAAGTTCGAATTTCAGGACCATCAAAAACCCCAGCATTTAGTTTAGCATCAGATATATGAGGAAATTTACTCTCGAGATATCGGAATGCTGAACCCTCCTTATTCATTGATTTGATGAAATTTTTCATCAAGCCCAGCTTAATATGAAGTGGTGGGAGCAAAATTTTTGTTGGTGGTACAAGGGCACACTGAAACGACATTATGCGACCCAGGTTCAAAAATTCTCTCTGGATGCCCATTCACGCTGTGCATAGTGCTTCTCATCCGCTCGGCTATCCCATTTGCAGAGGAAACATGGGTATTTCGTGTATCCCCCTTGCATTCCCAATACAAATGCCACAATCTGAAAAAAAATGAAAATATTTAAAGAATTTAGAGAATTGTTCTATCAGATAAAAAAATCTATGCATTGGACTGTATCACTTCTGTGGGGAAGTTAAGTGTTCTTATACGCTCTCAAATAACCTTTGGAAAACAACATAGTCAATAGCAATAGTTTACTTATGATATTAGTATTACCTTCAAATCTCCACAGATCCTCCAGTTATGTTGGTCGTATACGAGAGCATCCAGTAAAATTTTCATGTTATCGTACCTCTCAGTAAGTTGTACGGAATGTGCTACAGGGACTGATGCAACCTATTCCCAATGTTGAGAAGTACTGCTTTCAAACTTCGTTTAGACGAGTCTATAAATAGCTCCATTCTGATGCGTTATATGGCAGGCCCAAGGATTCGATTAGCCCTCAACATTGCAGCAGTACACTAAGGAAGAGGTATTTTCGTGCACTGCAAAAAACTTGCGGAATTCTTCCTCTCGTTTCCTATACCAGGAGAATGTTGTTCCCGGAGCCAGCAAGTTGTCCTCTCGAAGTCGTGAGCCCAAGATCTCGGCAGCTAATTTGGAAAGTCCTAAATCCCTGTAAGATCATTAAGTTTGGCCTGGTTGAGAGGCCTCGGCTCATTTGAAGCGGTATTTTGAGGTATATACGACTGGGACTGGTCATTGGCATTGGTCATTGATTCATCATCAGAATCATCGAAGTCCAGGTTTGAGGTGGGTCGGGTATTGGAATTCCAGGACCATGGGGTACAGGTCTCATAGCAGAAGGAATGTCAGGGTATACAACAATGTGTTTATTCTTCTTGTTAACTCCTGAAAATAGAAACACAGAAACATGGATATAAAACTTGCATATGAAATAGAAGAAGCATTCAGACAGTGGCTGCTCGTGAGGGAAGGCTGCGGTCTGTAAGATATGAAATAGGTCGATGGAGTCTGTATATTTTCTTTCTTTTTCATTCATATTGTCCCTTCGGGGACAATATGAATGAAAAAGAAAAAATATACATCATTGTATATGTAAATGTAACTTGTATAACAATATGTATGTGTAAAATGTATTTTCTATAACAATATGTATATGTAAATGTATGATTACCATTATGGTGAATATTATGCTATATATGGTGAATATTACATTATGGTGAATATTATGTCAAGTTTCATACGAGGATTTCAAAATATTTAAGAAAAATAAATTTATAAGCCACCTTGGAGGTTTGTCATGCAGAAATAGCAATCTGTCACGTGATCCTTTCCTTCTCTCCAAATCATGGGAATTCCAAAAGGCAAAGATTTCGCTCTGCCTTTGCTCCATCTTCTCAAATTTTCAATGCACGTCTTGCAGCACATATGAGGGGCGAAATTTTTGTCCTGGTCCCCTAGCTAATTCCAAAGTATGCTCTATACATTGTCTTCACAAATTTAGTGATTTGGGACTGGTTATTTGGCATGTAACCGTCCCACATATGTAGCAGAATCTATTGGGATCATTTTTACACGCTCTATTCATTATGAAATATTTTATCTATATGCCTGAAAGGTAAAAAAAGATATTATACAAGTGAAACAAGTGATGATAGATGTTACTGTTCCAATTCCGCTTTGACAAAATCACGAAAAATTCTATTTTACTTATGAGGCCATAGCCGGATAACCTGAGCTGATTGAGAAAAATGGATTGCAGATTCGAAATCAGCAGGAAAAACTCTATAAGAATCACTTACAAAACCCTTGACAGCAAAATTGATGCATACCATTGTTATCACAAAAATACTTTCTTAAAAAAAACTATTTCATTATGGAAAATCTGATCATTTTAACATAAATTAAAAGTGCTATAAAATTAATGTATTAGTCAGCTAAGTTTAGATTTATAATAAACAAAGCTAAAAAAATGTGTATCTCAGCCCTTAAAAGTAGTCTTTCTATATAAGGACGTGGTAAAAAACGAAACACCGTTTGTAATCATAACATCACCCAACTTATGGATATATAAACACAGACTAGACAAACTCCACAGACGACACCTGCCACCTGTGCCAGGACACACCACAAACAATTGAACACATTATGACAGACTGTACCGCTCTAGCACAACAACGAACACAACACAACATTACTAGTGCGCTGAACCTCTTTGGTCCACTCCGGAGAGGGCGATCGGTTACCTGCGTGCCGCCGGCTTGCTCGATCAGGGTGGGCTGATCGGTTAAACAACAAGAAGTACATCCAGAAATGGCAAGAAATCGTTTCCCCCCCCCCCTCAAACATAAATTTAATATTGTAATTATAATATTATATTATATATTATATTCTAATTATAATTTTGATAATTTAATATTATAACACCGAGAATGATTTATCTATTTAACTGCATATCTTCTATATTAAAATGGTTTAATTTCACTAGAGAAGGACGCTCTTTAAGCCACATCTTTTTATAATAACAAAGAAACCACTAAGCCAATGCTTGTGAAAGAACTGAATCCATACCCAAACCTTCATATTGAAGATCCAATTCATTATTAAATATGAAAATATTATCATTAGTAACTAAGTTTAACATCTCTCTAAATTGCTTTATGCTAAAGCCATTAATCAATTGCTTGCTTACTCTACGTAAATAATTTCTCAGTACACAAATCTACAATTTCGCTCAAAGGAACATTTGCAAACAAAGACGCTATATCAAAGCTACATATATAGTATTGTCGTAACGAGGAATTTCTTTGATCTGGTTAACGAATTCAAACGAGTTCTTAATAGTAAATTCATTAAAAGTGAAAGGGGACAACAATGGAACCAAAACTTTTGACAAATTATCATTGAACATATAGAACGAATAGGATTATTTGCTTTATGTGTTTTAGGGAGTTCATAAAGGACTCCTGGGGCAGATCCAGCGGCAAACAAGTTATTATAATTAGAGTCTTTATATTTGATAATATGCAAACATCCATTCAACTTAACTTCAGTTTTGATTACATGTTGTAACATGGAACCTTTTTAACTTTTTAAATTTGTTATCGTCAAGCAAAATAGTTTTCAGTTTATTTATATATAATAATAATAATAATAATAATAAATAATAATTCTGAAGTACAGGGTGTTCGAAAAGTCCCGTCATCCCCTCCAAAATGTACATATTGTAATACCAATTTTATTTTTGTGATTAATTGAATTTATGTGATTCACTGACATTTTTTTTTTTTTTCCAGTATTAGAGTTGTGTGAACATTGGCAGACCAGTCCACTTACACTCTGGAGGAAAGGATAGTGATGAGCACATGGGCTCATGAAAGTTCACATACTGGCAAAACGATGCATGATATCCAGAATGATTTCAACACAAGATTCAATAAGGCTGTACCACCAAACAAGACGGTATTACGTTGGGAGAAAAAGCTGTTTGAAACTGGCTCCATCAAGGACAGACCACGGTCGGGAAGACCAACAACGTAAGCGGAACATTGTGAAGGTGTGATTGCATCAGTGGCTCGTTCACAGAAAAAATCACTTCGGAAATGATCACAAGAACTTGCAGTCCCCATGTCCACAATGAGAGATCACATGACAAAAGATATCGGCATGAAACCATACCGCCGTCATTTGTTAATGAATTAAGCGATACAGTCATGCAGAAATGATGGTGCACACACAGATATTCATAATTAGTAACTGTATTTACTGTAATTAAAGTAATTGTTGCTAGTAACTTGTTTCTTAAATTACACCTACCACATATAAATACAATTAATCACACAAAAATAAAATTTTGTAGGGGGTGACGTGACTTTTCGAACACTCTGTACAATTCCTTTACCTTTATCGGATTTACTGATTATTATATTTTCATTTTTACTCAAAGTCTTGATTATTCTGAAATTATTACTAGTAAATAAAGTAGTAAATCTTTTGGTACTTTTCCGTTATCTGCCACTATGCAAAATTTAAACGCCGGTTAGGGCAACTTTACGCCCTTGACGATTAGTTTCGTTAAGTCGTGATGTTTTCGTTAGTTTCAACGAAAATATTACAGTTGACCTAACCGGCGTTTAGATTTTGCATGGGGGCAGATAACGGAAAAGTACCAATTTTTTTTTTTAATTATAAAACTCTTTAAATGCTAAACCCTGTATATTGTTTCAACTTGAAGCCAGCCAATTTTGCCAGTCTTTTCATATATCTAATTTGGGATCACCTGAAGATCAGGGCCCCCAGCCTCAATTACCAAATGATATCTTCGTTAAAACTAACGAAAATATCACGACTTAACGTAACCAATCGTCAAGGGCGGACAGTTGACCTAACCGGGCATTCAATTTAATATTATATTTAGTACTGTAAAGCAAAAAACAAGAATACTGTGGGCCCTGATATTCAGGTGATCCCTAATTTGTTTAATATATGTAATAATAATGTTTCAAAACTGATAAAATGTTTGTAAAAATCATTTCAAAAGCTGAGTAAAACAAAATTTAAGCCCTTAGAATAAAACCCCCTTTTTTTTCAAAGTTAGTTATTAAAACCCTGTTTGATAAATTAACATGTAACCATCTGAATTTTACTTTGTACTATTAATTCCAAGAAAAATAAGTGTCTTCTTATGACACTTGTTAATTTTTTTTTTTTTTTTTATCATTGATGCATTCTCCTTTACATATTAAACAATCATTATCTATTACAGTATCTATCTTCAGTATGTTTGTTTAATTTCATACAATTCATCTTTTGTTTTATTTACATTCTCTCGAATATTCTGAATATTCCAAATACAATAATTTTAACTGCCATTTTCTCTAAAGTTGCGTACTGTAATATCGACAATTATGCAATTTAAAATTTAAAAATTTATAAATAACTTTATAAAATTTACAGTTCATTGAGAAACCCAAATTACAGTTTAACTTCTTAAGTCTAAGATTCTGTTTCTCTTCTTTTATACTTGTTGGGTATTGGACGGCCATACCGTCTAAAAACTGATAACGATTCATTCTTCGGAAACTGAATTCTTACAAGGAACAGCAATACAAGCGCAGAAAGCAACATTTTGTTCATTTTATTCAAAAGCTAAATGTTTCGAAAGCTCAATCCCCACATTCAGTTGCTACAGAAACAATCATGACCTAAATTGCATATATCTGAATATTTCTAACATAATTAATATATTAAATACCAACCTTCACGTTCAACTAATCTACCTCTGTCTATTCCCATTCAGCTATTAGATTGCGTTCGGAAACAACCAACCAACCATCCATAAAAAAGAACAGTTTTAAGATAATAAACTAAATTCAAACAGTTTGGATTTGAGCGTAATGGAGTCTCTCTTCATTAATAAAGTGACACCTTTAATGAATAATTAAAACGCTGCTATTAAGTTTGGAATATTTTAGTTTAATTAAAGGTACTTTTCCTTTATAGCCCCGCAATTTTAATAAGTCCCCAATGTCAATCGCCCTTGACGATTGGTTTGGTTTAGTCGTATATTTTCGTTATTTTGTATATACAGTATATACAGTGTGTGTGTATATATATATATATATATATATATATATATATATATATATATATTGACGATTGGTGAGGTTAAGTCGTAATATTTCGTTAGTTTTAACGAAAATACCGACTAAACCTAGTCAATCGTCAAGACGATTCGTCTGCAGGGGTATAACGGAAAAGTACTTAATTAAGTTTTATTTTAATTGACGTTTTGTGATGTTTTTGGAAGATTTTAATTAATGTATTTTAATAACAAGTTGTGTCTAATTACTTATGTTTTTATCTCTGATATTAAAATTTCTTATATATATATATATATATATATATATAATATATAGATATATATATTAGGCGCTGTTCAAATATTAATTAACGCTATTTTTGCTAAAACCTGACACCCCTACCCCCCCTGTAACGTTCCGTAACGTGTCCGATGTGGGGTGGGGGAAGTGTTACATAGCATCTTAGGGGGTGTCTGGTGATTCTGGTCTAGCGTTACAGAACGATGTTCCTGGGGCATCTGGGGTGTCAAGTTTTAGCAAAAATAGCGTTACATAATTTTGAACGGTTCCTTATGTTAGAAATGTTAGATAAATACAAGGAGCAATCCAAGAATAAGCACCCCAAAGTCCCCAATCCAAGAAAAAACACCCCAGTTAGACCCAATCCAAGAAACACCATCCCAGTTCGACCTCAATCCAAATTAAAGGATTTTAACATCAACATTCCTCGAAAACTTTGTCCAGGTCATTGTTTGATCGCACTAGCAATAGCATCACTTTTTTAATAAGATTTTTTGGATCACCTGAAAAATCAGGGCCGCCAGCCTTCTTTAGTTAGTTTTATAAGGCTAACTAACGAAAATATCACGACCTACCTTAACCAATCATCAAGGGCGTACAGTTAACATAACCGGGCATTTAATTAACCATTTAGAGCAATTAACTCCATTTTAACTCCATTTAGAGCAATCCAAGAATAAGCACCCTCGTTCGACCCGATCCAAGAAAAAGCACCCTAAATTGATTTGGGTGCTTATTCTTGGATTGCTCCAAATATAATTTAAGTCACGATTCTCTTTCTCTTCGTAGCTACTGAAGATGGGGATTGAGCTTCCGGAACGTTTTGTCTGTAAAAAATATAATCTATTATAAAATATAAGTTGATATTACAACAGCAATTTTTACTACTTTTATGTCAAATTTTGGAGAAAGAAATTTTTTTATATCCGTATTGGTGATCATAAACAAAGTCTGGAATTTTAAAATATACCATTTTAATTTCAAATTTAATAAAATGTTATCGATGTAAAATTTATGCCCAACTTTTTACAAAAAAAATCGAAAGTGACTTTTTTCCTTCTGCTTAAGCCTCTTTGGACTCGAGGACTTAAGTCTTTATGTATAGTTTTTAAAATTAGAATTTAAATTATTTCTCTTATTTTGTTTTAGTATATTTACCACATTTATTTTTAATTATAACTTGGAAGTAAATGAATACAATGTTAGGAGGAACTCCGTTAAGTAGAAAGTTTGATTCCGTATTGCATGTCAAAATTGGTTGAGGGAAGGTCTTCTCGAAATTTGGTTCCAAATTGGAGACCGCATAGGCACTAATCCGGAACTTACTGGCACTCTTTTGACCCCATATAACAAAACGCTATACAAAAAAGGGAACCTATTACTACCGTACTAGGGTAATAGTGCTCCAACTTTCCAACGTTTTGGCTCTGGCTCTGGCCCGCGGAAGTATATATATATATAGGGTGAACCAAATGTAGGTGGACAGTAAATGATAACGTTTATTTTGAGAATACATATTTAATTTTTTGTATACTATAATACAAAATAAAATTTAAATAAATTTAGTTATAATATTTAATATAATAAAACACAAACACCATAGTTATAATGAACACCATAGTTATAATATAATATAACACAAACCGTATTCAACCTACTGTCCACCTATTTGGTTCACCGTGTATATATATATATATATATATATATATATATATATATATATATATATATATATATATATATATATATATATTAATATTATATATATATATATATATATATGATGAATAAAACCACGAAGGGAAAAGAAACACAAAGTGTCACGTGTCACTTTCGTGAAATAATTTTCATATATATATATATATATCCCGCAAGGGGGTTCTAAGCTCGTGCTCTTCAGTGCTCTTTGTGCTCGTTTGTACGTGCTTGTTCCTGGAGGCTTCACGTGCGCCCTCCCGGCCCTAGCACCAAGGATGATGGGGCTCGACCCTGCAGTCCTTGTCATCCTTGGTCTTTTTCCACTTCGACTATCCCCTCCACCCTTTCTTTTTCTCTGTCTTTCTTTTCACTTTATTTGTTTTTTCGCCGAGATATGCCCATTTTAAATAGAGGCGAATCGTTTTCCCAAACTTAAAAATATAATAATATATATATATATAATATATATGATGAATAAAAACCACGAATGAAAGGAAACACAAAATGGTGCTCAAGCGCTTTCGTCTAATGACATCCTCAGGAACACTGAAGTACAAAAAGGGTTACAGCCTATATATAGGTTACAGAAAGAAAAAAAAAGAAAATAAATAATATATATATATATATATTACATATATATATATATATATATATATATAGATATATATATATATATATGCAAAAACGGAGAAGTAAAAATAAAAATTAAAAATTAAAGGATTATCAGAGAGGCATACAGATTTGTAAGGAGAAAATATCGATTTTTAGCACAAGATCAAATGAATTATAAAAATACAAATTTATACTCGAAAATCTGCCCGGGTTTTAACACTCTGCCTTTTTTGGTTAAGTTTCGATGTATATAAAAATAAAATGAAAATTAAAAGTAATAAAGTAGCATACAAGTTTACCAAAGATTTAGCGTTCCACCCTTTTATCTAAAATCTGTTTTGAAGGAATTCCAAAACAACAGGATCGAGTTGAAAAAGACCTTTGCTTATGCTGGAAGTTATTTGAAAGTTGGATAATGGCAGACTCAAGAATATTTCTATTAACAATGTTGCTAGAGTGGAATAAAACTGAAGCATTATTCCAATCAATACAGTGGGATAACTCTGACAAATGGACAAAAAGGCACTGGACAACTGTCCTGTTCTAACGGAATATTGATGCTGTTTTATACGTGTGTGCAAATCCTTTCCCGTCTGACCTATGTAAAAGGAATCACATTGTTTACACCCAATTTTATAGATAATGCCTGAATTATTGGTAGGGCTATTTTTTACTATGATATTTTCACAATATTGGTTATAGAAAATACTACATTAATATCCAAAAGTTTAAGTACTTAGCAATGCCTAAAAGCCCGGGAAAAATGGAAGTACTAAAATATTTTTTTTGACAAAGTACGTGTTATTATTGACACGATAGAAGTTTCGTTTTGCCTTGTTGAGACAAGATTCCATAAACGCAGATGGATAACACAGATCACTTCCAATACCGTTGTTTTTCTTTTTTCCAATTCGGCATCGATGTATTCCGGACTGGCGATCCTAAGGGGCGCCGGAGAAACATTGATGAAAAAATGGCCTTCTTAGTGGGGGTATCATGTCCCGAGAAAAGTGTACGTAGGACAAATTGTTTGTTGTTTTCCGATAGATACTAAACTTAAAACCTGGGCTTCCCTATGTACACGCACATCCTGTTGTTTTGAATTCCTTCAAAACAGATTTAGATAAGAAGGGTAGAACGCTAAATCTTGGTAAACTTGTATGCTACTTTATTAACTTTTAATTTTCATTTTATTTTTATATACATCGAAACTTAACAAAAAAAGGCACTGTTAAAACCGGGCAGATTTCCAGTATAAATTTGTATTTTTATAATTCATTTGATTGTGCTAAAAATCGATATTTTCTCCTTACAAATCTGTATGCCTCTCTGATAATCCTTTAATTTTTAATTTTTATTTTACTTCTCCGTTTATTGCATATATATAATATTATATATATATTATATATATATATGTATGTGATATATGTAAAAATGAAAGAATAATCAATATTCATTTTTACATAAGAACCAAAATCGCTTAACGCGAGTTTGGATAATAATTTTACTTGTGGCTTCCTATTTTGTTCGTGTCAAAACCCTACGATCTACCATACCTATGGTTAGTCGATCCATTTTATTTGTTATAGAAGTATTAATTAATTATGATTGTCTTGCATCTCACCCTCGTCCCTAGATTATGCATACACATTGCATATAACAGGATGGAACCGTAGTTGTACTTCTTAGTCATTGATGCCCTCTCTTGCCTCTAATTCGTTTCTTCGAAATCTTCCTAATAATGATTTGTATTATACGTACAAAATTCAATAACTATGACGTCATAAAGTAACTAATTCTCTTCACGTTTTCCATACCTTGAACACTGAATCACGTGTTTAGTATTGGACATCTTCCGTATTGAATGTAGGGTAAATTCTTAATAATAAATAATAATAATAATAATAATAATAAAAAGAAAAAAAAAATTCATTCTCTATACATCATTATTTATGTTGTTTCCTACCTATTGTCTACTGATACCTATCAACCTATCAGTCCATATTTTACGCGCGTCTATATTACGCACAAACCTATTCTGTTACTTACATGTAAAATACGTCCACATGTATTTTTTTATTTTTTTATTTTAAGTGCGTTCACCCTCACAAGACATTCATTAGGCTACAGTAGTTGAGTGGTCGAATTCGCGAATCACAGCAGAATTGAACGTTCTAAGATAAACAACATCTTTCGCTCTGATCCAAATTCATAACATATTAAAAAATGTAATATAAACATATTTATGTGTATATAAATTATCTTGTCATGTCTCATGTACTTGTGCTGTACTAATAACCATATAAATCTGACCATATAATCTAACCATATAATCTAACCATATAATCTAACCATTATATTATATATAAAAACACTGTAAGAATGGTAACGACGTAATGTACTTCAATGAAACTATAATTGAATGTAATGACTTATATATAATGTAAGAATGTACTTTTATAATGTAAGGGACAATCATAAGCGAATGGGAAGTAATCCATAATCGAAATCATAATGTAATAAACCAAACAAAAATGTACTCAGTCATGTACTTCAGTTGTACTTGTGTACGAGTATGAAATGAAATCGCCTTCAGAAATGAAGACGTGGCAAAAAAAAATAAGATTAGTTTATTTTTTTATTTTTTTTTTAAATCTTTAGGATCTTTCAAACATCTGATCGTGTTTAAAAGGGGGGAAACTTAAACCTCCAACTGCCGTTCCCCAACATTCAGGCTATATATTATACATGTATTGTAAAATGAGGACACTTCATTACGGCTCTCTGCTTTGGTCACTGCTAAGAGACTCCCCTTGTTAGCAGCCCTCGCTGCGGGGAGGGGCAGAGGCCCCTTGCCTCTTAATATTTTAGATTCCGGCCTGAGCTATGGTCGAAAGAGGTCGATCGAACCTTACCCCTGTAAAATTCAGACCACTACCTGTAAATTTTTAAGAAGAAAATTACAGTAAGAGAAACTTTTTTAATTTTCTCCTCGAGTTGGGCTATCTTCAGAGAATTTAGTCAAGAAAGTAGAAGTATCAGAGTATTATTGAAAATAAAAGAATTAACAGAGTGTCGACCCATAAAGTGAGAGAAAAGAATTAGAAAGTTATAGAAGAAAAGTATATAGAAGAAAATATCGTTGCTTGCCTCCGTAACTAGAACCCCGTCGATCCGAACCAAACCAGAGCCATAGACGGAGGGGTTAACATATATATGTATATATATATATATTATTTATTTTTCTTCTTTTTTTTCTTTCTGTAACCTATAATATAGCTGTAACCCTTTTATGTACTTCAGTGTTCCTGAGGATGTCATTAGACGAAAGCGCTTGAGCACCATTTTGTGTTTCCTTCCTTCGTGGTTTTATTCATCATAAATATTTTTCACGTGTTACTTTCGTGAAATAATTTTCATATATATATATATATACAGGGGTTAGACAAAATAATATGAACACCTTGATAAATGGCGGTTTTTATTCTTAATAGGAGTGGTCCTCTTTAGCGGCAATAAACAGCTGCAATGCGTCGGGGAATTGATTTCATACAGCTTTTGGACAGTGGCTAGAGGAATCCTGAGCCATCTTCGAGCAAACCCTGCTCCAGTTCCTCCAAAGACGCGGCGGTGGGAATCGGCTTCTGACCTGCTGCTCCAACTGACACCACAGATGCTCGATAATGTTAAGATCCGGGGATTGTGGAGGCCAATCCAAGCGTTCTACTTCACTAACATGCTCTTCAAACCAGTTTTTAACGACCCCAGCGGTGTGGATTGGTGCATTATCATCCTGGAAGACGGCGCCGCCATTGGGAAACAGCGTTTGGACCATGGGATGGACCTGGTCAGCCAATATTGACAGATAGACCTGGGCGTTAACCCTACCATGCAGTACTACAGCTGGGCCAAGAGTATTCCACGATATTGCTGCCCAAACCATCACAGATCCGCCTCCATGCTTAACGGTTGGGGTCAGGCAGTCGGGGTCATAAGCATCTTTAGGCTGTCTCCAGACGTAAACTCGACCGGAACATGGAAATAGCGTAAAGGAGGATTCGTCAGAGTAGACTACATTCTTCCACCGGTCCATTGACCAATTCTTATGGTCATTACAGCATTTTCTGCGCCGCTCAATGTTGATGTGCGAAAGGAAGGGTTTGGCAATTGCAGCCTTCCCATGGTATCCAGCTCCATGGAGCTCGCGACGTACAGTTCTGGTCGATACCGAGCTTGCAAGATGCTGGTTAAGCTCTGCAGTCACTTTTGGAGCTGTGGTCTTATGGTTCTTTGTCACAATGAGCTTTAGCACCCGGCGGTCTCGATCACACAGCTTCTTCTTGCGTCCACTATTGCATTTGTCGGTGCTTGTCTTTCCATGGTTTTGGTATGCAGACATGACCATAGAGACAGTTCCTCTGGATACATTGAACATCTGAGCGGTTTTCGTCACCGATGCACCAGCCATCCGCGCTCCGACAATTTGCCCTCTTTGGAAGTCTGACAGGTCTTTCATAACTGCTAATTCATAATTCAGTCAGATCTGTAAAAACAACGTGAGGGTTATAACATGACGTATACACTCTCTGTTACGCATTTAAATAGGTTTGCCAGTCATTTGACCGTTTACTTTGTGTCTGAGCAGTCCGTAAAGATAACCGGTGAAATCGGCGGGTGTTCATATTATTTTGTCTAACCCCTGTATATATATCATGACTTACGACGCGGAATTTAAACACAAAATAAGATGGCAGTAAACAAAGTAGAATGAATAACGGGACCTTTAAAGGAAGGGACAGGAATGTAATGATTCCTCTTTTGAAAACACTGACCGTACACAAGTTGGAGTATTTTTCAGTTTTAACATCCCCATATAAGAAAACATTAGTCAAATAGAAGGAATTCAGAGAAGCTTCACAGCCAAGATCATTGGATGCAAAGAACTAAGTTACTGGGAAAGGTTACGTGAATTAAGTTTATATTCGCTGGAAAGAAGAGGTACACCATTATTTACATATGGAAAATAACAGAGAAACTAGTCCCTAATCTCACTTTGAGCCGTATAACCACTCAAACAACACAGTGGAAAGTAGGAAAGGAAGAACGTGTCGTGTTCCCAAACTAAAGGCTAGCCAGGGAAATCCTCAACCCTGAAAGAAAATAGCTTTGCTGTAAGAGGGCCAAGACTTCAACCAGCTGTTCAAGGAACTACAGGACACGACTTGTTTAGTGTTGGAAATATTCAAAAGAAGGGGAAATGGCTCGGAACATTACCAGATGAGCTGGGAATACCTACATGGCTGTGAATTGGAGAAATCAAGAAACCAAGTCTGTATTTCACCAGGACAAATCGAGAAGAGGGGCAACAAGCTTGCCTTCCGTGAAATGAGGAATCATCGCACGGAACACCTGAAATATATATATATTTTTTTTTTTTTTTTTTTAAAGACGAACTATGCCCAGTTATTTTACGAGGTGCGGTTCTAGGAGGGGAAAATTTTAAACCATTAAAATATTCTAAATGGTAAAATTTCATATCTATTCGGTTTGGCATGAAGTACGGAAATTCAACCTCGCTCGTAGCTCAACCAATCAGAATGTAATTTTGATGCCACTACCCTCTCTCTCTCTCTCTCTCTCTCTCTCTCTCTCTCTCTCTTAATGGAGTGTGGAAAAAACATTTGGCTTCTCTCTCTCTCTCTCTCTCTCTCTCTCTCTCCTCTCTCTCCCCAGACTGTTGCGGGAGGTGCGCGACCAGGTGGCTCCCCACCTGGCTACAGTCTTCAAAAATCGTTGGAGACGGGCCAGGTGCCTGGTGACTGGAGGGAAGCCAACGTGACCCCTATCTTTAAGAAAGGGGATCACGAAAGTCCAGGGAACTATCGTCCCATTAGTCTCACTTCAGTTGTAGGTAAATTATTAGAGGGGATAATAGCGGATAGGATCGTTGACCATTTGGATTCCTACAAGCTGCTTGGGGACTCCCAACATGGGTTTAGACGGCATAGGTCGTGTCTCACCAACTTGCTCGAGTTTTTCCACGTCATGTTGGGTGAGTACGATAAGAGTAGGGCGATTGATATACTTTATCTCGACTTTCAGAAAGCCTTTGATAAGGTACCTCACCGCCGGCTAATGGCGAAAGGTGCGCGCGCTGGGTATCGGTGGGGAAATAGGTAGGTGGATTGAAAACTGGCTGAAGAATAGGCGGCAGAGGGTTGTAATTAAAGGTGCTAGTTCGGGTTGGGCCTCGGTCACTAGTGGGGTTCCTCAAGGTTCCGTTTTGGGGCCGCTGTTGTTTATCATTTACATAAATGATATCGACGGTGGCATCGTCAGTCGGATCGCCAAATTCGCTGATGACACCAAGCTTGGGGCCAATGTTGGGACGCCCGAAGCGACCGAGGAACTGCGTGCGGACCTAGGTAGGATAGGAGAGTGGTCCGAAAAATGGCAAATGCCGTTTAACTTGGGTAAATGCAAAGTGATGCACATTGGCTACGCCAATCCCAAGTCGGACTACTCGATGTTGGGTAGTAATATCGAGGTGACTGATTTAGAAAAGGACTTGGGTGTGCTAATTAGCAGCGATCTTAAGTTTACGAAACAGTGTGTAGAGGTGGAAAAGAAAGCCCAGAAACTATTGGGTTATTCAGGAGGCAATTTCAGTTTCGGAACAAGGAGATTGTGCTCTCACTGTACAATTCCCTTGTTCGGCCGCACCTGGAGTATGCTGTGCAGTTCTGGTCGCCCACCCTCAGGAAAGATATTGAGAGGCTGGAGCGAGTGCAGGCGAGGGCCACAAAGTTAATCCCTTCCGTTAGGCATATGGGCTACAATCGACGGTTACGCGCCCTGAACTTGTTTTCGCTTGAAACTCGGAGGCTGCGCGGTCAACTGATCGAGGTTTTCAAGCTCTTACGCGGGTTCGACGATGTCGATTTTAGAAGTATGTTTAGTTTAAATGATAACCCAACTCGCAACAATGGTTGGAAGTTGGATTTGAAACGGTTTAGGACTAGTGTGTGTGGGAATTACTTTACGTATAAGATCTGTGACACATGGAACAGGTTACCTTCGGAAGTTGTGAACAGTTCCTCTGTGGATCAGTTCAAGAAAAGGTTAAACCAAATTTTGCACACTTTGAGTGTGTAGAAAATTTTCCGTGGCACCCGTTGCCATTGCTACCTCCTCGGTATGGGCCGCAAGGCCTTTTGAGGTACTTCTTTTCCTTGTAACTCCTTGTAACTCTCCTCTCTCTCTCTCTTTCGAATAGACTAGATAAGTATTTAGTAGATATACATAATTTCCTAATGAATAAAACTAAAAAAAATATATAGCATAGATTAGGTGAAGTAAAGTTGCGTTTCTGCTGTCCCTATTTCTTTTTTTTCTCTTCCTTCTCTTGGGTAGCTGGGTGCATGTGAAGGGTAAGGGCATGGTGTGAAAAATCTGCTTTTCTTTCTCATTTCCTGTTTCAACCCCTTTCCTGTAGAAACATTTCATCACCTTGCTAGCGTGATGGCTTTGCGCGTACATGGGTGTAGACATGGAGAGTTGATTAATCCTTTTGAAGGTAACCTGGAGTGGGCGATTGGGTTTTCGTTGACTGTAAA